>VYZW01056287.1:39730-89336 GCA_013401315.1 Balaeniceps rex | reverse complement strand
CTCCCCGTGGGCCACCGGCAGCCCGCCGCGGCCGGGGACGCAGCGCCCCGCAGGCGGGCTGGGTGCGCGGGGCAGAGCGCGGTGGCGGCGATGGCCCTGCTCCCGCGGCGATTCCTCTGCTTTGTGCTGGGTAAGTACGCGTCCCCGGACCCCCGGGAGCAAACTTCCCCGGCTGCCACTGCCGGGCAGGACTTGGGAAGCGCGCTGGTACCCTTGGCAGCGTTCATGCGGGGCGGTGGCAGCGGGAGAAGCTCCCCTGGAAGCCCTGGAACAGCCCGGCTGTGGCGGTGGTGGCTGCGGGGCGGTTGTGGGAAGTCCTCTGCCTTCCTCAGCGGGGCCGGGAGGTGTGCGCTGGCTCTGCGCTGAGAACGGGCGTGGAGCGCCGGCCTTCTCTTCCCTGACTTTAGCAGTGTCCGCTGACCTGGTTATTCCTGAAATCGGCGAAGTCTCCAGCTGGGCTTTGCTGGCAACACAGAAAGCAAATTAAAAGGAGAAATCATTCCAAAGCACCGGGAAAAAATAAAACGTCTAACTTGGCCTCTAAATATATGATAGTACTATCGGACACAGCCCGTTCTGTGGGGGATTGCCTGTTTGGTAGGTGAGATTTACTGAGGCACGCTCACGCTGGGAGACGTCCTCTGCCATTTGTTTCAAAAGTAGAAATGGATTTCTAGGAGACTGCTTTAGGAGTATCTATTTTCCTATTTCTGAGCCACAGGGAGAGGACGCAGCCAGAAGTGCTCATTCAAGCAAGCATTTCTAAGCTGAGGTTGGGCGTTCTGGGTTTAACAGAAGATCAGTTTAAAAATTGGGTTGGAGATTCTTGTGTTACCTGATTATTTTCATGGGGCGCAGCGTGCCCTGGTTTCTTTGATGTCCCTAGCATTTCAGGTGCAACAGGTGGAGTCTTGTGCTGTGCTTGTAACCTGTGTATCTGCAGCAGAAAGCTCAGAAGGGTCTCGTATTGGTACTTGGTATGAGAAGGAGTGTGTTTATTTAAGGTTACTTAAAAGGGAAACCACATACCCTCATCCTAATGCTGATCTTCCATGAAATCAAAGCGCTCTTTGAGGAAGTGTGGATTTCTCTTTCCCCCCCTTCCTTCTCTTGCTGGTTTTCTCCTCTAAACCCTGGTGAATAATGCATTGAGCTGTGCTGCACGTAATGGTCTTGTCTGTACCACGTAATTAACTATTTAGTACTCTTTAGCTGGCGGTTATTCACGGGGAGGAGAAGGCAGTGCCATTAGATGAGGCACATTCTCCGTGCTCGGTTGTGGGGAAAGGCTCTGGGTCCCTGGCTGGGGGGGGAGCTGTCCTGTGCAGAGACTTGTGGCTGCTACTGCTGCCAGGGAACACCAATTCCTGCCTAGTTAGGACTTAGCTCTGCTCCGTTTTCCCAGTCCCTTTCCCCTTTTCCTGCCCCTTCCTTCTCTTGGTTTGAGCCCTGTAACTTTTGAAAGTGAAGAGAGCCAGGAGTTGGTGCTACTCCAGGCTGCTCTTTTCCATCTCCAGTAGGCTCCGTTGCAGCAGGACATCTGCCTCTGCGCAAGCCACTTAACCGTGATAGATGACAGCTAATCGTGGTGTCAAGTGGTGGATGCATTTGTCTTTTGCTGCATCCTCCTCCTGCGATTTTTTTTTTTTTTGAGCACATTCTGTGCTATTAAAACAAACAAGCAAGCAATTCTCTTTGTGTTTTTCTGCTTTACAGCCCCACACACAGACAGGCCTGCACTGAACTTGCCGGTGACAGCTGAGAAAGCTCAGAAGTCACAGTGGAGTCACGAATTTTGAGGTTGCTGATGCTTCTGAGGAAGCAGGCGTTTTAAAATTAAAAGAAATATTTTTTTAAAAGGGGGAAAAAAGCTTAGCTGATAGATGTGCCAGGATCTTGCTAACATGAGCACTGAGGTAGCAGACAAAGCCAGAGTGCCTCTGCTCAGCACCAGGTCTTAACGCTCACGTGGGGAACATCATCTCTGTTCCTGTAAATCGTGCCACACACCGTTGCAGTCTCTTTGGACAGGCAGCAGGTAGGGAGGACAAGTTCTACGGCTGCATGTTGGCGTTTTTGCTGCCGGCTCGTGAGCCCTGCCACTGCCTTGGGACTGGGATGTGCTGTTGGACAGCTGCCTTTGTCACTAAAGCACCTTCCCTTGCAAATTGCTGAGAGCTTGATGAACGATGAGTGTTGGGTGGTGGCTTATGCTGCTCTCCTCCCCAGATCTGTACTTCTGGAGATGTGTCTGCCTCTGTAGGCAGCTCACCCTGAGCTCAGGGACCTTTGCCAAGCCTGGTCCTGCCCCAGCTCCTTCTTGCTGTGTTTAGCTGTGGTCTGCCACTGCAGCCCACAGCAGGATGCAGCAGTGGTCCGGGGAGGCTGTCTTTCTGTTTTGGAAGAAATAGATACCGTTTGAGATGCCCAGATGGCATCCAGAATAAAGCAGGGGGAGCAAGGCTAAGGCTAATCGTGCTTCGTTGTGCCTTTGAGTTGGTCATTTCTGCTTCAAGTCAGGGTGCAGCAACTTCTGCCGCCGTTTGGGAGCATCCTCCCTGGCACTATGATCTCTCCTGGAAAATATGAAATTCTCTGTTTGGCTGCTGGGACGCCTGGAGTCGGGAGAAAAGGTAGCAACTTAAAACCTTTGGCGTTCTTCGGAGTGGTTTAAATTGTCTTAAATCCACATATAAACGTTGTGACTTTGATCATTGGACTTTGGTCCAAGATGCCTCCGGGAAAGGAGGCGGCAGTGAGAGGAGATGCTTTGGGTTTTCTGTATGTACCTGGGTACCTGTATATTCCCTTTGCCCTGTAACCATCCTTAAACCATTACACGTTACACCTTAATACCATCAATCAGTGCTTTGCAGGCTGTTGTCAGCTGATCACTTGCATTTCCTGGACTCAAAAATAATAGTAATAAGAAAAGATTAACAAGAAAGGGAAACCCCTGCCTGTCAGCAGGAGCAGCTTTGCAAGACAGACAGCTGCACCGCTACCACAAAATTTTGCTGTGCGTTAGGATTATTTGTGTCTTCCTTCACCCCAAATCACTCTCAGTAATGCCTGTGTGTTATTAGAGCTCGAGCACCTCTTTTAGAAAAATACTTAGTCTTGCTTTAAAGGCTAATTGAAGGCTACCACGTTTCTGGGAAAATCCTCCTAAATATTTAGAGCGTGTCGTGTTACAAATCCCTGACAATAAAGTAAAACGTTCCTCCTCCCTTTCAGAGCATCTCTGAGATGGAGAGGACTCGAGGCTTCCTATACATTAAAAGAAAAGCATGTGAGTAGTGCAAAAGAAATTACTCCCACCGTGTAATTTCACGTACTGCTCCCATATGTGCCAGCTCTATTCCTATAGAAACCAGTGGCATCTGGGTTTGGTCAGCTGGATACAGGCTGTGCTATCCGGTCAGGAAGCCACTTGGCTTTGAGAAATTGAATTGCATTTATTAACTCTGAAATGCTGTTGAATTAAACAGCCGCTAAGCACCAACACTATAATCTCATATTTGTAATGACCCTGGAGGTTGTGGGTAATGAAAATATAAATGCCATGACCTGGAATGAAATTAGAGACCTCATAATCACTAAAAATGGGGTTGGCATCCTTCATGTTTTCAAAGGGCTGGAAATCAATATCAGGTCATTACAGAGTTGAGGGAGGTCTTGGAAACCTGCGGGTGGAAATCCAGAGTTATTGCTCTGTGCTAGCAAGTTCCTTCTGCCTCCCTAACCAGCTGCAAAGTCTGGCTCTGTCAGTATTAACAGGCACGTTTGGTGGCGGTTTTGGCCCCAAAGCGATGGCTGTGGTCACAGCCCTTGCCGGCACAGACTGCGTACCAAGCAAGGACTGAAAACGCCATGGGGCAGCACTGGGTTTGGGGGAGAGGAGCATTAAAAACTGCTTATATAAGGGACATGCAGCATGTTTCAGCTTAGTCAAATAGCTAAATACCTTTTCCTCTTCTAAAAGAAAATCATGGCTAGGGTTTGCTGGGCAGATTCCCACTGTGGATAGGTGAGTACCTGGGAATCCTCAGCCCGGGGCACCGTTGCTCTGCCGTGGTGTTGCTGTGGATGCTGCCTGCGAGCTCGGTGCTTTTAATCAGCAAATCCAGTAATGAACCTGCTTAATGGTTTCAATCCCCTGTCTCTGCACTTCTACAACTTGAGTTTTTCAGGATTTAAAACCACAGCCCGACACCTTGGGGAAAGCATCCCAATGGGGCTCTGCACCAGGAAACGGGCAGCAGCTTGGGTGAAAACCTCCGGCAGTGCTGGATTTCAGCTGAGGGCGGGATATGATCCATCCGGGCTTCCCCGTATCCTTTAGGTAATGTTTGTTGGGAAAACGGCAGTGCTCTGTGTGGGTGAGTTGCAGAGAAGTGTCATCTCTGTGTGTTATTCAGCTGGAAGGAAAGAAAACTGCATCAAGAAACCTCTGTTAAAAAGGAAAAGAAATTGTTCCCAGGCTGCTCACGTGGCTCAGCAACAGATTTTAGTCTGGAAACGATATATTGAAAGTATTTAGTCAAGCTAGTGTTCTTTGCAGCCTGTGATGAATGCACCAACAAGACAGTGCAGCTATTTATTTTGGTTTTCTCCCTAATTAATTTTTATATTTATTTATTATGTGCTTCTTATAGGCAATCTGTTTGAGTGAATAACATTTGCCTGGGAACCGATTTTTTTATCTCTAAGGTAGTTCAATAAAATGGTTCATAGTCCCACGTACCAGAATAATCTGTGTTTAACACACACAAACCCGTTGAAACCTGAACCAACAGGATCGAAGCATGTTGTCTCCAAACCGATGCCGGGCACTTTTAACCTTGGTGTTAGTTTCCTGGTTCTTATTATAGCCTCAATCAGCTGAAATAGCTGAAGGAAAAAATAGTCTGAGGGCGGGGGGAGAAGAATGCGTTCGCCTTTAGCACGTTCTTGAGATCTTGAGTGTGGTGGCTGCTCGTTTCTCTGTGGCTTTCTGCAACAAGACCAGCTCAGCTTTGAGACCCAGCCGACATCTGGCCTCTTTTGGCATCCCATGTTTTGTTGATGTTTTAAAAATAACTCTAAAGCACGGGTCTAACGCTGGGTTAAGGTGCTGGGATGACGATGCTGGAAACCACTGTCCTCCCCTGGTAGGCAGGAGAGAGGCAGCTGGCTCCCAGGGGTGGCATCCCTTCAGCCCCTGGAAGCTGCTGCCAACCACGCGGGCTGTTTGCAAAAGATGGGCACGCAGAATTAAATGGGGATCGCTGGTTCAGCTCATCTAGGTCAGCGAGCAGGTATTTGATGGTGATAATGGTCAGACCCAATTTGAACTAGGAATGGGTGAAGCCAGTGAAGTCAGGGCTGTACCATCCCACATCTCCAGTGCGTGTCTAAAACCTGCGTTCTTCCTCCATTAATTTAATCAAGGCGAATTATTTTTAAAAAGAGCCCTGCTATTAAGGATATAATTATAACTAACTGCTCATGGCAGATTTTTCCCTCTCCTGATTTGCAGTCAGCCAGCAGTTGGTTTTCAGCATGCCTGGGTTCTGATTCCCATTCTCCTACCTCCCTTCTCAGCTGGTTTTGATTTTATTTTGCTTACTAAATGAATTTTTTGGGGAAAGAAAAGTATTTGTCATTCTGCCGTACGCAGAATCGAGTCTAGGGACATGTAAGGTAAATCCCGTTCCTGGAAATGTGCTTGGCAGCTGCTAATGGATAACGAGGACATACCATAACTTGTGCTGATACCTCTGGGAAACTGAGGCGAGGAGAGAAACTGGACCAGGGTCCTGGCTCTTTGAACAGCCTATTTCAGTGTGCTTAGTAGTTAATATTATTTAACAGCAATACTATATAGCAAAAAGCAAATCCCTTGTGACCCAGCTAAGCAGGACCGTCCTGCACTGGGCGATGTGTTGCAAAGTACCAGCGTTTATTTTGCATTTTAAGTTTAATCAAATACTCTGCATCTTACAAGAGCCGTTATGTGGAAGCCTGTATCAGAACGATGTTAAACTATCCTTTGTTTGGGGAGGGCTCAGCTGTTGTGTTATAGGTGCAGGAAAGCTGCTTTCTGAGGTGCTCCATAGAATATTGAACTTGGAGGAGGAATAACAGAGTGCAGCAGTGTCTGTGCTACCCGAGCATCTCCTGAGCATGGTAGGGATACAGCCAGAAACTGTTTTCTGTGGGCTTGTTGAGGCAATCGCTTGGTACTTCTGTGAGTCACTATAACTTGCAGTAATTTAGTGCTTTGGAAGCCTTACACCATCCCAAAGCGTTTCCATGTTTCTTAAATCCCTCAAATCCTCAGAAAACTAATGACTTTGATATTTAGGAGAACTGGAGTTGTCCTTTGCACACAGAACCTAAATGCCTTTAATCTGATTTATTACCTTGGTGTAGAAAAGGGGGACTTCACCCAGTGGGACCCTGCTCCTGGAACGGTTATTCCCCTTCATGTTATTACACAAAGCAAAATAAATAGATAGCTTTTTTTTCCAGCCAGCACTAACGAGATATTTTGCATACAGCTGAGCATAATCACCCAAAAGGATATCCGAGGTTTTAATTTTGGCATCCTGTTGTGCCTGTGAAGGAACACGGTGATTTATCCATCAAGCTGATACTTTGATGATTTGTAGTCATTTAGGTTTTTGCTAGGATGGGGGTGTTTTGAGTTTTTGCTATCATTTTATAGTTATCCCAAACATTACAGGAGGGCACAAAATAAACTGTGTAAAAATAGCTGCCAGTGAATTATTTGCTGAATTTGAGGTAGGAGCCAGCTGCCTGAAAGCAATGCCTGTTTGGAGGCTTTTTTATTTTTTTTTTTTTTTTTTTAAGCAAGCGCCTTATTAAGCTGCTGAGGCAGGACACTTTTCAACCAGCGGATTTGATGGTAGTTTTGTTAATTGGTGGTCGGGGTTCACACTCAGGCTGGACTGTGAGTTTGGGCGGAGCAGGGACAGGGTGGCATGGGTTACCTGTGGGCAGGGGGGATGGCAAGGCAGGAGCTCTGCCACGCTGATGCCAGGCAGGAGGCAGGCAACGTTATCAGCAGAGGTACGCGGGTGAAATCCTGCGTAGGCAGGCTGAAGGCCGTAGTGGTTTTCATTTCAGTCTCCCAAGTTGTTTTCCTCCCTGCAGAGCTCCTGCTCCAGGTGTGGGGGACCCTGTCTCCGGCAGCAGGACCCCCCATGCCTGGGGAGAAGCGCAGGCATCTCTGAAAGGTGCTTCAGGCCAGGTCCCTTGTTCCGTGGGAAAGCAGCTGCTGCAGCAGGCAGGGCAGATGCAGGTCCCTGTCGGGACGGGCAGGGAAATCTCTGTTACTGTGTGGTCCCTTTGGCAGGCAGCGAGAGCCGGGATGCGGTGAGGAGGTGTCACGCTGGGAAGAGGGGTGAGGGCAAAGGACTCCTGACCCGTGTACTGGCTGGCTTCATTAGCCCGTCACTCACAAAGTGGCCCTAATTAGGGACCTAGCTATGGAGCTGATTGCCAGGCGCAGCAGAGCGTACTGCAGCCCTGCTCCTTGTGGGGCCGCAGAGCCGGGACGGGGCGGCAGGGTCCAGGTGCTGGCTCCAGTGAGTGGGGACTGGAGCTGCTCTGCTCACCTCCCACCGTGGCCGGGGGAAAGCAATTCCAGTGCTCGGGTGCACCGTGCATTGGTAAAAACGTGGTGCCCGGTATTGCTTTAGAGTGAGTCGTGGATGGTGCATTTATCGAACGATCATCGGGCTGCCAAAAAAATAGGTAGGGATGTAGTCCTGCACAGAAACAGTAGCGCTTTGGTGCTGCATGCCCTGTTTGCAGGTACGAGGAGGGGACCGGGAAACGCAGCATGCTGGTATGGGGCTGCTGCAGTCGCTGGGCTGGTGTTTGTGCCGAGAGCCACGTCTGGCTGCTGGTGTGCAGCAGAGCTGAAGCTGATGCTTATTCGTGATCTGCTTGTTTCCGTTTGACCTTCTCCTGTTACTGCCTTTTACCGTAAATAAGTCTTCATGCCCTGTGATGTTTATCCCCAGAATTGTTTCTGGAGCATCATCATGCTGCCTCTAGCCTGGCTTTTGCAAGGCGCAGCCCTTGGCACTGGCTCTGCTCCCACGCTCATCCGGGCCATGGCCCCCCAGAAATGGGACTTCTGGGGATGCTCATCTGGAAGCATCTGGGATGGTGCTGGCAGGACTGCAGCACGCTCTTCAGACCCACCACATGTTGTGCTTCATTCCCGAAGATGTGGAAGCCTTTGGCCTCTTTGGAGGGCATCTGCCACCCGAGCTTTCCACGTAGCCACGTCCCTAACAGGGTACCATGCCCAGCCTGGCCGAGCAGGGACTGACTTTCCCTACCAATTCTGCATTCAGGTACCCACTGTCTCCCAAGCCAGCAAGGTTTTACACTGACCCTCGCCGCAGCTTATGCCCCTGGCATGGCACTTATGCCACAGTGATCTCATTTCACTGGGATTTAATTGAATTAGCTGGCAAGTATTTGCTCAAGGTTGGGGGAGGCTGTTTCATGAGCAAGCTCGGATGGAGGGAGATGCAATGCACAGACCTGGGGAGCCTGGAGGGAGGCCCATGGCAATGCTCTGTCCTGGGACTGCAGTGCCTGCAGCTCGCTCCCCAAAGCAGCACAAGCAAAGCCAGAACCACATGCATGTTTTTCAGGGGAATATCTGTTTTCCTAAAATTGAGCTTTCCTCGACCTGTCTCTTTTCATTTAACATTTTTTCCCCTGCTGCAAGGTTTCCCCCCCCTGCTTCCCCCAGCCTGAGTGACTTCTCTCCCATCCAAGTTTCCCAAGCCCTTGAGTCCTTTGAAAGTTTTTGTGGCTTCATGGCAGTGAAGCTGTCGGACAGGTGAAATACAGGGTGAGCCCTCCATCTGCAGACCTTGCTGGGGAGCTCCAGCCATGCTTTGTAACTGCATCCATGTCATGGTTACAGATCGCTCCGTTCAAGTAGTAGCCGGGTAGTTTCCTTCTGCTGCTCCATCTGCAGCCCCCTGGGGTGGAGGGAGGCAGGGAGGGGGGGCATGCTCCTTCTCTTCTCCAAGGCAAGTGGTGGCAGCATGTCCAGGATATCCTGGAATCAGCCTTCCCAGGTGCTGGGAGACAGGCAGATGTTCCCCCCACCTCCCAGTATCTGCTCTGCCTCTGAAATCCTTGCTGCGCAGTGACTCAGCAGCGTGTTGAAAAAGCCCCGCTCCCTTTCAGCACATGAAAACCCATGAATCCCATTAATTCCCTCTTAGTTTACATCCTGCATGGCTACATTGGGAAGGAAAATCCTGCAGATTAAGGGACAGTGTCACAACACACCAAGTGAACAAGGATGCAGCAGGTGGGGGAGGCAGAGGCTGCCTGGTTTTGGGACCCGAGGATACTCCAGAAGCGTCAGGGAGCAGGTTTGGGACAGAGCAGCTCTGAATTAATGCTGCCGGGATGAGAAATGCCCTTCTCCCCTTAAACAAGATGGTGGGCGACTGCTTTGGGTGGCCAGTGAGTCCCTACTTGTCCTAACGTCTCCAAGCCTGAATCCAGCTGTGTGCCTGTGGGTTGCTGGTGGAGGGGAAAGGCTCTTCCCACGGGCTTGCCCGCCACCTGCCAAGCACCTGCATCCCTACAGCGATCGGGAAATAGGAGCATCTCTGTAAGGACTTCGAACATCTCCATGTATTTTTGAGGTCCCTAAACTGGATGCGGGGAGCCTGCTGCTTTGCCGTGGTGAAAGCAGCAGCAACTCATCCAGTCGTGCATTAATAAATGATGTTTTTGAGATGCTTGAAGTGCTACGTGTCATCCGTTTTCCTTGGCCAAATTCATTTGGTCGGAGGTGGTGGCAGGGTAGCTCTGGCAGCTGCAGGCCTGGTGGGTAGATGGCTGTGGGCTCCTTTTCTGCCAGTTAAAGAACAATTACGGCTATTTTGCATCTCCAAGTGCTTTACAGAAGAGACCAAGATGGTGGTCCTCGCCTGCAGTTGAGGAAGGGGAGGTGCCTTGAGTTAAAAGCTGTTTTTCGGGGCAGGAGAGTGCCTTGAGCAGGGGGGCTGTGCCTGGGGATGGCAGCGTGGAGAGCCCTGTGCTCTCCTCCCACCATATTTGCTGGGGTCGGGAGGAAAAGGTGTCCTGAGCCATAATGCAATGCTTCTCTAACCTGGGCTCAGAAATGACCACGAAGGAGATGCTGAAAGCCTCCACAGATGTTCCCCTGCAGTGGGCTGGTAGCAAGCGGGAAAGATGCTGGAGATGAAATATTGCCAAGCTTGGAAGGGAGGAGGGGACCGGAGGAGCTGCCTGGGGAGAAGTTGGACTTGGCCTTCACGGGAGGAGAGGGGATGGGGTTGGGGATGGGATGGGGTTGGGGAAATGGCATGGCATGGCATGGGATGATCCTGTGCTGATGGGGGGGCTCAGGCAGGCTGCTTGTGGAGGGGACAGGTCTGTGTCTCCCCAACGATCACCTGCAGAGTGTGGGTGCCTCCATCCTTTTTGCTGTTCCCAAGCCACTGCATGGCCCTGACAGCCCTAGGAGCCATTGTCGGATCCCAGCAGCTTGGGGCCTGACACAGCCAGGCAGGGAGGAGAGGCTTTAAAAATACATTCCCTGTGCAAAATGGGGACAGAAATAGCATCCCCCGCCAGGGCTCGGAGGTTTCGTTTGACTGCGGGGGGCGCGTCCCAGGCTGTCAGCAAGCAGAGGTGTTAGCAGATGGCTCCTTCTTTTCTGATAGAGAAATAAATAGTGTTGAGCCAGCTACCCTGTTGTTCTCCAACACCAACATCTACGTTTTTCTGCCCACCCAGCTCCAGCCGAAGGGGGATACATGATTGCTAAGCACCAGCTTCATTTTTTTCCTGGTGAACCCAGGGAGCGTTTGCAAGCTCTGAAGCCTTTGCTGAGCTGGCAGCTGCCCGAAGCAGCCCCAGCGGGAGGTATATTTTTAAGCAGAGAGTGCCAGACCCTTCCTAGGGGTTACGGGGCTGTGGCTGCTGGAAGGGGCAGGTGTGCCTTTCTTCCTGCTTCTCCCCAGCTGGTGTGGGTGACTTCCTCTCTCATGTTTCTTGGCATGAGGTTTCTTGCGCAAGACCTGAGCTTCCTGCTAGGATACGCAGTGGTTTGGTTTTTAAGCCCCATACAGAGCTGTACACGTGGAGGTGTTCAGAGCCTGGTGCAGAAGGTGCTCCTCGGGTGGGTGAGCTGCAGAGGAGGTTGGTCCCCAGCTCTGGGCTTGTACCTCTGTTGGGGCCCACCCTGCCTTTTGGAGAAAACACCTGACTTTCTACCACCACCATGGTGGCCAGAGGCTACGTACAAAGCAGCAGGCTGGAAATGCCCCTCATGCCCAATCTGGCTCTGTCTGGGGGGGCACAAAATCAGGCTTAGGAGAAAGTGTGGATAGGTACAGGCAGGCGGTCAAGGAGGTCCCTGGGGCAGGTTTGCAGCAACGCCACCAGTTCCCACGTTGGCAGTTTGCGGGCACCAGCCGGAGCCTAGCCCAGCCCTTTACGTGCGAGCGCTGCTGGGAGCAGTGGGTTTATTTTTAGTCCTGAAAGCACTTGCTCTGTCCCCCACGAAACCATCTGCTGCCTCCAGCGGGGCTGGTTGTTGGCTTTGAGTTAGCAAAGCAAAACCCGTCCCAAGTTCTCCATTTTTTGGCCATAAACCAGGATGTTTTTCATGCTCATCTTCTGCCTCCTGCCCCCATGTCCTCTCCCCACCCTCCCACGATTGTTTTGGATGAGAAGTTTTGGACTGGGTCTGATCACTCCCTCGGCTTTGTGCTTCAATCTGGGCAGAGTACCAGGGTGCTGGGAGGGGACTTGCTCTGATGCGACCCGGGGATGCTCCCAAGGGTGCCCAAGCCCCTTTGGGGGGTACCAGATGCTCACCAGGCTTAAGATGAAAACTGGAGCTTAATTATGTTGAGTTACTAATTAGCAGCAGACATGGTAGCTCTGCTGAGTGAAAGCGAAGATGCCGAGAAATGCACTTGGTGAGGACTGGCTCAGCTGGTCTGTTTGTAAATGTGAGTCTCAACACAAAGGGAAGGGTTGAAAAGCAAAATGAGGCAGCCTGAGGCTAGCAGCTTTCAAGCCTTCCCAAGGGCCGTGCCTGCAAAATTCCCCTGCTTAAAACCTGCTCTCCCGGAGCCATGTGGTACCTCCAGCAGGGACACGGGGCTGTGGTCCCCACTGGAGGTTTTTGTCACCAGGGCGAGTGGCCTGGCAGGGACGTCTGAGGTGGCGGAGGCATGTTGGCCACAAGCGATTGGGACAAAATCAGGTTTGGTTTTAGCCACAAGCAACCGCCTCCTTCCCAGCGTCGTTCCCAGCTGGTGAGTACCCAGTTTGGCAGCATGCAGCACGTCTGTCCAGCAGGGCTTTACCTGGTTTAATCTCACAGGTTTGTACCTGCTGGGGCAGGATTCGTCCCGCTGGATGGGGACATGGCAAAGGCAGGGCTCGAAGCACGCTCAGCAAATGAGCTCCAGATTTCCAGCTCTTGTTGGGTTTTACTTTGCAACCAGGTCCAAACCATGAGGCTTGTTCTCAATAAAACAGAGCAAACGACCACACCAAAACCAGACTGTTTTCATCTCAGGCTTGTTGAGAGAGTTAATCATTTCACAGTGGGAGTCACCGCATTTAGGAGAAGCCCAGGAGAAGATATTGGGATGTTTGTTCTTTGACCCCAGAGCTTTGCTGGTGCCCGGGTTTAGCTATGTGTGGCTTGTTCATTGCCAGCCCTGCTGTGAGTGTCACTTTGCAATTATCTGCGATCTTTTGGGGCTTAATGAGACCTCTCAGCTTTTAGATGAATAACTGGCTATTTTCTGCTCTTTGCTATGAAGCCCTGAATGTTTTCCACCAAAAAACCCATGCCAGTCCAGCCATAGCCAGGATGGTCTGGTGACTGCTCTGCACACGTAGTCAGATAGTTTCATCCTTCATCTAGCACCATCAAGGGGTGTTGTGTGCTTGGGGGAGCTCCCCCATTTGCTGAACAGCTACAGCCGTGCGGGGTGGGTCTGGCAGTCCCTCCAACAGCACCCAGTGGGTGCCACTGAAAAGGTTCAAAAATTAGGGTGTCTACAGTTTCCACCCTGTATAAGAGCCTCAATCAAGGGCTTCTTTCTTGGATGAGACTGCAAACGGGGGGTACAGTCCAGGCGCTGGGTGAGGAGCCTTCATCTGCAGAAGCCATGTGGCCAATGGCTTGGGGCTGCTCCGGCTGCATCTGGAGAAACCCAGCAAGCCCAGAAGGACACGGCATGTGAGTCCACATTGGTGGGATCTCCCCAAAAATGAGACTGCCTCACTTGGGACTTGCTGCCCCAAACTCTCCACATATTGCCAGCGTGCATGCATCGTGGGCAGCATCCAGAGGTCGAATGGCAGAGGGCCGGGGCAGCGAGGCTTGCAAAAAATGCTGACAGGCTCTGTCATGATGCCTGGGAACCGGGTCCGTCAGTGCTGGCATTGCTTTGACCTCCTGTGCCATGCAAGCCTGAAATGCTCATCTGTTCTCAGACTCCGCAGTCCTCCCTGCCTCCGCCTCCCCCAGGCTTGGCTGCATGTCCCAGCAAGACGAGCCCAGGAAGTCCCAGAAAACGGAGGAGAAAATGTCCAGAGACCAAAGAATTATGCAGAAGGGACAGTGATGTGAAATGCAAAACTTTTCTTGCAGAGAAAGCTCAGGGCTTTCTGCTGGTGAACCATCACCGTGGCAAGTGTGCAGGCTCTGCAGTGGTGGCAGGAGGAGAAGGAGGAGGTGGTGTCCACCAAGTTGTTTTCTGGAGCTGTGAGTCCGGAGCTCTTGGCCCAGACTCCAGCTATAAGTGCAATGGAAGAAAGTCCAGTTATTTTCCTGAAATTTTTGTAACAATTCAGAGCCAACACTCTTTTTCTGCTGAAATACATGAGCGACTTGGGTTTTTTGCAGCTAACCCTCAGTGAGCTGAACCCTGGTAGACGTTTGCTGGAACTCTTCAGGACATCAATTCCAGGGCAATCAAAAGGATCTGGGATGCCTGAAAAAGCCTTCCCTCCAATCACTTCCTCACCGCCACTCTCCGGATGTTCCCTGTGAGGAGGCAAATTAAGGATCCTTAAAGTTATGTCTTTTAGCAGGCAATCAGTGCTCCTCTAATCAGGGAAGGGCGTTCATCAACAGTCGCCCAGGTCCTCGCGCTGAGATAAGCACAACGTCGGATGGTGCCACCGTCCAGCAGAAGACATCTTTGCTGTGTGCACACATGCTGCAAGGATGAATTTGGACAGCTCGCAGTGGTATCACCTATATGGATGCACAGGCTAGAGAGATGTGGAAAGATGGAGATAACCGCCACTCCATGTCTAGGCAGCACCTAAAGACCAAGAGGGGCTTTGGAGGTACCGCGTGGCTCCGGTGGGATGTCCCAGGGGACCGATACATTCCTGCAGCTCCCAAGGGAACGGGAACCCCAGGGGCACTCAAGAAGGGAGCTCTTGGAGGCAACATCCTCGTTGTAGTCGGGTTTTGGAGCTCATTTATTCAGCAGCTCCTTATAGCCTTCACAAATGGATGCTGCTAAGTACAGAGACGTGACCGTTCCGGAGCTCAGTTATTTACAGCTCACTGCAGCTGACTTACACCGCCTCTGTCAGCAAGGCTGAGGGGGGAAGGAAAACCTTCTGGAATGAGAGCCAGGAGATACAAAAATCCCTCCCTGCTTTTTTTCCCCTGTTGTTACAAACCCTGACCCGTCCCAGCCTTATGTATCGATAAATGTGGGTTTGGGGGAAATCCGGGAAGCAGCAAGGATATATCCATGGGTTTAGGTAGGGACTGTGTGGAAACGTGACAGGAACTTCTCCTGGCTTTGACCTTAAGAAGATGTGCATTTAAAGCTAAAGCCAGTTTTCCCTGGCCAGCTGAAAACAAAAGAGCTTTTCAGCCTCACTGTGCCCAGCTTCGTCCTCGCAGCATTTACACAATGGGCTCTGTTGAGCCGTCTCCTGTTGGATGCTCTTTGCCTCTGATGTATAAAACAAAAGAACCCTTCGTGACGTTAAAAGTCAAATGTCCTCGTGAAATGTCTCAGTCACTGACTGATGGGTCTGGTTTCCCCAGTCCCCCGGGGAAAAGGATTTACAGACAGACTCCATGTGTAGGTATGGGAGATGCGGTGGGAGAGGTGTCTTCTAGGAGCATGGTCTCTGCACCACTCCTTGGTGTTGCCAAGCCAAGCCTTGGCTGTAGGCATCTGCAGTGTTCACCGCTGCAGGAGGCAAGTCCTCATGGGGCAGGCAGAGCTCCTGGAGAACACTGTGAAGAGCTGCCGGGGGGAAGGAAAGGTGGTGCTGTGCCTGCGAAGGACTTTCAGAGCTGAGACAAGAGGCAGGAACAAAGCGCAAGCGTATGAGTCACGCGCGCGGGGATGACAAAGCCCATGCGCTGACGCTCTCCTGGCTGCCCACACCTGTACTCAGCCCGCGACCACGTCCAACCCAGCAGTGTCTTTTGAGCGGCTTTGATTGGCATGTGCTTAAAGCTCCCTGGGTTTTTGTTTTCACGTGGTTTGGGTTATTTTTTTCTTTTAATAGTAGGGCTCATTTTTGTGCTGACTACCAGATATATGTGGCTTGCAGCTACTCAAGCAGGCATTGCAGCCAGTTTGCGATTCTCAGTTGCTTCATCCCCATGGTTTATTTAGTGTTTCTCCTCTCTCCACCCAAGGTGGAACTGTCTGCTAAGGCGTTTTTTCCTCTAGGTCTGTTCTGCAGGAGCAGCTCTGTGGTCGTCAGGAAATGTTTGGGCATCTCTAAGGATAAGTTGGCTTTGTGGTGCAAGCAATGACTTGTCTCTAGGCTCATCCATGCTAACTGGGAGTGGGGAGGAGCGAAGCCAGGTGAAGGGCAGCCTGGCCATGCTCAGTTAACTTCTACTTCTCTTTCTTCTTGTGCTGTATCGCTGCTGAATTTCTTAAAGCGGCTTTGTCTTCCTCAATTTTTCTCTGTGCTTTGCGTGTCTCACTCATTTCTGCCTGGCTCCATTTCCTCCTTTGGGTCCTCAATCCTCTCAGCCACTCATCCGGCTGCTTTTTAATCTGCTCACCTGCCCTGCTCTCCTTTCTCCCCTTATGCAGCTCTCTCCTGCTCCGCACTCGACACATTCGCCAGCGGCATTTTCTCCGCAAGCTGTTTGTTCAGCCGCGTGATGGGCATAATGTTGGCAGGGCGCTTGTCCTTCACACTCCGGTGCATGGTCTTCACCGAGGGGTGACCCCCTCGCGGTGGCATCTGAACCTCCCTTGGATGCTGGTGCTTGCTCAGCCATGTCACTTGTTCACTTGATTCATCCAGACTTGAAGGGGTGGGAAGGAGAGAAAAGCCTCCCAGCCATCAATCATCCTTAAGCTAGCCCAGACTGAGATTTGCAGTCCAGCTCTCACATAAAATTATTGCACCTTCCCGCCTCCTCCTTCTTCTCTTACTCCTTCTCCTCCTCGCTCAGCACTTTGCTTCAGCATCCCAAACCTTCCCGTTTCAGAGCAGCGCTTGTCTCTGGCTGAGGTCGTGTTGTGCAGGTGCTGTAGGGTGAGCCTCTGAGTGGTATCAGTTGGGGAGAGCTTTAGATTACGATAAACTCAGTTTTATTATTGCAATGGTGAGGGCTTAATGGTCCTTAACGCCCTTCCCTTGGCTTGATAACTCACGTTGTCTTATCTCGAGCCGGACTGAAGCGGCTGCCATGGTGGGAGGCAGCGTGGAAGCCTTGCACCCATCCAGAAACCTTGCCCAAGGGTTGGGGGGCCCTTCTTCACCCAAATCCCCCAGTGAGTCCTGAATTCTCACCCGTTGCCATAGGATGCTGGTACCTAAGCTCTCCGAGGATTTGGGGGCTGCGGAGGGACTGCTCAAGGAGGGCATCCCCCGGGCAGGAGCCACTAGTGATGTCCCATGGCTTTCATACGCAGACTGCTAAATAAGTAGCTACATTCTGTTTTCTTAAAAACAAAAAAAAATAAAGCCTCACTCTTCCACACAGAATTATTCATGCGTAGCAAAAAATAGGGCTGGTATGCGATGCCTGCCTGCAATGTACTCCAGGAGCTGCAGAGGCACTAGCTGGCACTTTGGGACCAAGGGAAAAATATTATTTATAGCCAGGCTCTGTAAATCATTCCTCCAAAGTTTTTTTTTCTTCGAGCCTGATCCCTCTTCCCTTTGTAGCGTTACTGTCCTTTTCCCTTTCCACTCGCTAGCAACATTGCGCTAATTGTGCACAAACTTGTAGGGAAGTAAGCAACATCTCTTTCTTCTCTGGTCCCGTGAAGGCACCGTGTAGCAGGGACGCGTACCCAGAGGGAATTAAATCTGTGCTGTGCAGCCAGAGATGAATTTCACTGCGCTTGTCCCTGCGCTCCATCGGAGATGGATATTTGTTTCCAAGTGTGGCCCCATGCAGATAATAATAAGGGGTCCTTTGCTCAGCAGCAGCAGGGATCTGGCTGGGAGCTGTGGGGTTATTCCCCAACTTCCCCCACACCCTTACTCTTTTTGTACACTGAAAACCTGGGAATTTAAAATCCAAATACATGTGTCAAGTGATCAGCAGAGAATAAATCTGCGTCCTTACTTATTTATGACTTACCTGGCATATTTTGAATAATTGATTTATCAATCAATAATTGATTTATCAATTTATCAATTGATTTATCAATTATTTATCAATTATGCCCCCCCCTAGCATCAGGCGAGGGGACCGCATAGTGGGGGGCAAGGGACTGTCTTTTGGCCGTGACCCACCCCGGCAGAGCCTAACCCCGCTTGCCCCTTGCCTGTCTTCCAGCCCATCACTTCATCGCGGCGACGGCGTGCCAGGAGGCGGACTATGGCTGGATGATCCGGCACTACTGCCTGAAGCAGTTCCAGCTCAGCATGGAGGGCATCGGGCAGCGGCTCTGGTGTGACTGGGACGAGACCGTGGGGTAAGTGAGGTCCCTCTGCTTGCCCTTCCCTTCCCGGCATCCTGGGACTGCCTGCACCCATCTTTGATTTTGGGGTGTAAGGAGGTCAGTGGTGGGTTTTATTTCATGGGAGGGAACAAATGAGCCATTTCATTCCACTTTGCAAGTGCTGATGCTGCCCTGGCTCCATCCTTGCTGGGTCCAGCTGAAGGGGCTTCCCCGTCCCAGTTGCTTGTGGAGGGGCCACAAGGTGGGCTTGGAGGGGAGAGCGGTGGATGTTGTCTGCCTGGACTTCAGTGAGGCTTTTGACACCGTCTCCCGTAAGATCCTCACAGACAAGCTGATGAAGTGTGGGCTGGACGAGCAGACACTGAGGTGGATTGAAAACTGGCTGAATGGCCAGGCCCAGAGGGTGGTGATCATTGGACAAAGACTTGTTGGAGGCCAGCAACTAGTGGTGTACCCTAGGGTCAATGCTGGGTCCAGTCCTGCAAACTTGCTGAGGGTACACTCTGACCCGTCACCCCGACCGTTAATGAAGTTAAAAGTCGGGGTGATGGGGCAGAGTGTATCCTCAGCAAGTTTGCAGATGACACCAGACTGAGATGATTGGGTGACACACCAGAGGGTGGTGCTGCCGTCCAGAGGGACCTTGACAGGCTGGAGAAATGGGCTGAAAGGAACATCATGCAGTTCAACAAGGGGAAGTGCAAAGTCCTGCACCTGGGGAGGAACAACCCCAGGCACCAGGATGTGCTGGGGACCATCCAGCTGGGAGGAAGCTTTTCAGAAAAGGCCCTAGGGGTCCTGATGGACACCAAGTTGAACATGAGCCAGCAATGTGCCCTTGCAGCAAAGAAGATGAATGGTGTCTGGGGCTGCGAGTGTTTCCAGCAGGTCGAGGGAGGTGATCCTTCCCCTCTACTCTACTCTGAGGCCGCCCCTGGAGTGCTGGGTCCAGTTCTGGGCTCCCCAGTGTGGGAGAGACAAGGACATACTGGAGAGAGTCCAACAAAGGGCCATGAAGATGATGAAGGGTCTGGAGCATCTCTCCTATGAGGAAAGGCTGAGAGAGCTGGGGCTGTTCAGCCTGGAGAAGAGAAGGCTGGGGGGATCTTACTAAGGTATATAGATATCTGAAGGGAGGGTGCAAAGAGGATGGAGCCAGGCTCTTCTCAGTGGTGCCCAGTGACAGGAGCAGAGGCAATGGGCACAAACCGAAGCACAGGAGGTTCCATCTGAACGTCAGGAAACACTTTTTCACTGTGAGGGTGACCGAGCACTGGCACAGGTCTCCCAGGAGTGGAGTCTCCATCCTTGGAGATATTCAAAAGCCACCTGGACACGGTCACGAGCAACCAGCTCTAGGTGGCCCTGGCTCCCTGAGCAGGAGCATTTGGACAAGATGAGGTGGACCTCCAGAGGTCCTCTCCAACCTCAACCATTCTGTGATTAAATGTGATTACATTAAAAAACCTAAGCAGTGTTTGGAAATCAGGATGGTGGTCTTGCTCAATACAGTTATGTACATATGAAGAAACCACACACCCCAGTGGTGGAGCTTCAACAGGAGAAGACTACTTTTCTCACTGTCTGCTATATGCTGGGTATTGATTTGTTAATAAGGTAGTAGATTGGGATCCCTGTCACGGCTCCATTACCTCTCCTGGTGACTCACTGCTTGATGGACATATTTTCCATGAGACTTCTTTTTTCTTAGCACTCAGGTTCTCCAGACAGTCCAAAATGCCCTAACTCAGCTTGAAAAACCCACAATCCACTGAGATGCTCTCAGACCCTATGAGAAAATCCCAGGCTGTCCCACCGGACCTGCTGGCTCGCCCGCTACTTCCAAAAGTTGCGTGTTGGTTTTTCTTAGCAGGCTGGCAAGGTACGGCGTGGCAGTCTTCTGCTAAGCCTCCTGTTTGTAATCAGTGTCAGGGAATTAGCGGTGATTTATGACTTAGGAGAACTGGAGATGCGGTCTGCTTTCCTGGTGGAGAACTCGGCGACATCCTTCAGGGGGATAATGAGGGTGAAAAGGGAACCCTACTTAATGCAGCAGCCTCAGGGAGAGCAGGGATATTGCGTCTGGGGAACGTGCTGCTCTGTGGGGTTTTTTTTGGCTTTTTTGGCATTTCTTTTGGTTTTGTTTATTTTTTATTGCAAATCATCTGAATTATGTTTTCTTTGGATTAGCTTTTTCCTATTTATAATCAGCAGAGCTGAATTTTTCGGTATCACCATGGCGTAAATCATTCTCCCAGTGAGATGGTTTTGATTAAAGTTGCAAAGACCAGTCAGGGGTGTCCATGTATTGGCGTGAGGACCTGAAAAGAGAAAATAAAAACCCGTTCTCCACTCTGAGCTGGCTTTCTGCGTTGTACAGTGTTGTTGTGCCGTGGCCTTTCTCTGGGAAAACGAAGCAGCGGACAAAAAAGAGCTCTTGCGACACAAGGTGGAGATTGAGGTCAGTTGGAAATGGCGAGCAGATGTTGCTGTATGCTATGAGTGTTTTGCACAAAAATTAGAGTTTTTGTAAGATTTTGGTTGATTTCCTGATTCATGCCCTCTTCTTCTGTGCCACATTAAAATCTCTCTATATGTGTGTATGTAAACATAGAGAGAGAGCATTTGAAAAGGACAGGTTGGGTTTTCCTTCCCCTTTATTGGTGACAAAAAGGAGAGGAAGAGAGTGGAAAGACTATGGGAGGTTTTCTGGTTCTGAGAAACCTCATCTGGTCCTCAAAAATGTCCAGGGCTGCTGCAATTGCTCCAGCCCCTGGCCACCGTAGGGGTCTCCACGGGACCTGTCCCCCTCTGTCGACACCTTTGGAGGAAGCATCCAGCTGTGGTCCAGATGTGGTGAGTAGCACGAGAAGGGGATAATCACCTACCTGGGTCTCCCGGCTGAGCTGGGGGTGCGCTCCCACCCCTCCCAGCAGAGCCGTCCCCAACCTGGGCTGTCCCCGTGCAGGGGCTGAGTGTGTCCCAGAGGCAGAACTTTGCTTTTGGCCCTGGCTCGGTGCTATCTGCAAGCTTGATGAGATGCAATCCATCTCCTCCTCCAGACCTTCGGCGAAGCCATTACACAGGAAGCAGAGGTGTATAAAGAGCTTGTTCTTTATCTCCGACGTCCTGTTTTTCTTCCAAATAGTGTCTGCTAAACTTGTTATCCTTGAGGCACTTGGAGGAAATGTTGATAAACTTGCAGTGTTTAATTTGATTGTGTGAGACCATTTGCTCCGTGCAAACACAAGGCTCAGGTTATTTAAGAGATGACATTCCTCTGATCCTTCTGTGCCCTCAGGACGCTGGGAAAGTCACGTAGAAATAGCTCAGCTACTGCTGTAAATAAGCTGCTCTGCAAGGATATGGGTTTCGGGTGGCCACCTCGCTCAACACCCCTGCTCCCTGGCTGTGCATAGGACTCATCATCCCCTTTTAAGAGAAAAAGTACTGTTAGGAGATGTCCCAGCAGGAGTGGGCAGGGGGTGGCATAGGCTGGCTGGTCACCCTCTGGCTTTAGGGGAAAGGACTTGACTTCCACCAGGTGTGAGACAAAGAAATGGAAGTAAAACACCTTCCTAGAGCCTTGTCTCCTTTCCATATCTTCCCCCAAACCGAGGAATTTTGATGCTTGAAACCTGTCCAAAACGAGAATGAGAAATATTTGAAGTTTTTGCCTCTGACAGGTCCCATATCATCAGCAGCATCGGGTTTGGGGCTGTGATTTCTTGCATGTGGCATTTAGCAGAGAAATGCCCGTTAGGCCCATCATTTACTGCTCAATTGAGGATGACATGATGGGAACATCTGGATAAATGAATTGTCTCAGCAGAGTTTGTAATTGTCCTATTTAGAGGCTGCAGATTATCCTCCCATCCTACCCTCAGAAGTATTAACCGAGCTCTTGCATCACTGGTACCGATGCATTCAGATGTAATGGAGGGGTCTCTCTGGACTAGCAGTGTTTGCTGAGGTTGGGCTTGCACCATGTGAACAAGCACCAACTCACTGAGAACATTTGTCCAACACTGTTGAGCTCTGCTGGCTTTCTTAGCTGTGCTTGTTTGGGGAAAGTTGATGGGTTTTGATATGCAAACTCATGTACCAGGGGAACTTGTGTGAGCCATTACACGCTTCAGGAATGGGATGCTGGGTGGTTTTTAATAAAAAGTTCCAGAAGTTGGCCATGAATGCTGTCTCCTGGGAAGGGAGAAGGACTACTCTGAGAGGTGTTTTCCCTTGGGTCATCTGGTTTCCTTCCCTCTTCCTCCCCAAAGGACGGGTGATCTGGTGTGGCCTTGGATGCTCCTGCTGGAGCCGTGCATGCCGGTGCCTGCTGGGTCAGCTGCCCACCTACCCGCTCACATGCTGCAAGCTGGTCTTTCCAGCCCCTCTGTGGTGTTGCCCCATGGATCCCTGACCTGAGAGCAATTTAGACCAAGCACCTTGTTGTTTTGTTTTCCGGGGCTTGCAACCACACCGTTATTTAAAGCTGGAGCTGCATCATGGTCTCCTCTGCTTCACGGTGATGACCAAGCTGCTTTGACCGGGAGCTCAGCTGTGCATGACCAATTATCCCAAAGATCAATTTGGCTATTTTGATTCCAGGTCCAGATTCATCGGCGCAGCGATTGAGACGGGGGATTAGCTGTGGTCTCCCTTGGGGCAGCTATTTTGGGGAGCCGGAGCTGCTAGAGGGGTCGGGCTGCCGGCTGCTCACCCATGAATGCATCAGCAGGAGCTGATGACTTGTAGATATTTTTCCTGCATGGTTTTAGCTCGCCAGGCTGTGGCTGGGGGACGGCTTGGCACGGCGGTTTTTGCACGGCGTTGGTGCATCAGGCAGCAGTGAGCAGGGCGGGAGGATGCTCGCTGTGCTGAGTGGTGCTGCAGCTGCGGGTGTCGCTCCAGCTGAGCCAGGCGCCTTCATCCCAAATATATCCACCCCGTGGCATGCCTAAAAAATCTCCGGGGAATGCTTTCCCATCGCCATGGGCATCCTGCAGGGAAGGAGCTCACCGGCGTGGGGTTTGGCCTGCCGGTCTGACAGCTGCAGCTGGGTCAAGAAATGTGCCGATGCTGCCAGCTCCCAGTACGCCTGGTACCCTGCCTCGCTCCTAGCCCCGCTGCGGGGCTGCTCTCACAGCTGTGAATGCACTCACAGTGTGGCTTCGGGTTATTTATCCATTATCTTATAGACAACAGATTGATCCATTATCTTATTATCTCATTATCTACTTACTTATCTTCAGGTTGCCAGGTCCCTTCTGAATACCCCTTTACCACATCTCCAGGCTCGCCCTGGAACCTTGCAGAGGAAGAAATCAATTTTTGCTTTTAATTTACAAAGCAAAAGGAAAGCCTTGTGGTCTTTTTTTTTTTCATTCTGAAGCTGGGGATTTGGGAAGGATAGGGAAAAAATTCTGATACTCGTGGCAAAAGGGAGAGCTGGCGATTCTCTGAACCCTTGCCGGTATCCGTAGCGTAACACTGTCCACACCAAGATGCTGGCAAGGAATAAATAGCAGATCAAATTCCAGTCTCGGTTGCAGTGGTAAAAAAACCAGAGGCATTGCTTAGGATTTACAGCGGTGTAAGCATTTGGATCCCGTCAAACCATAAATCAGTCCTCGATTGCTTCCCACCAGTGACCCAGCCCCGTCCCCGTCCTGCCCACGGGCGTTCGTCCCCACGTTGTCCCGGTGCTGCTCCGGTGCTGCTCCGCCTCCTCCTGCTACAGCATCCTTTAAACTCAAACTGTTTCCATGGCAACGAGGAAAAGAGTTTTAATTGCAGTTCATATTGGGGAGGGAAAAAACTGTTTAGAATTAAGCAAAGCCGTTACTTTTCAGGGCAGGCTGCCTGTCTCCCCGCCCACAGCCTGTAGTGGTGGGAGGGCTTGGGAAAACATGCCTTGTTCCCGGTGGTATCCTACATCAGCTCAATAATCACAATTTTTTAATCTTTTTTTTTTAGCAATTAAAGCTAGTCTTTTAAGGCATTTTTAAGGATTTGAAATTAAGACACTGGTATTTAAGGCAAAACTGAGGTAGAGGAGAGGGGCAGGAGGAGGTGGCGTGGGCACAGACCACTTCTCCTTTCCCTGTCCACCCATGTCTAGTGGGCTCTGGGGACACGCTGACCATCACAGGGAGCTAAGGACACCCTCCGTGCTCAGTGCTCCTCCAGCCGCAGGCATCCTTCCATCCCTCCAACTCAAAGCGCAGGTGAGCCCCCAAGAGCTGCTGTTCCCAGGGGAGCCCTCACTGGGCTGTGGGTGATTTTTGGCACCAGGAAAAATCCCAGAGAAGTCCAAGCCCAGTTGGGAAAAGGAAGCATGTCTTGGGGACGCTTCTCCTCGAAGCCACTGAGCTCTCCTCAGGATTAGGGGAAGCAGGACCAGCCCGAGTGCTCTGACCAGGATTTTTTCTGCACGCACAACTGGACAGTCCTTGCAAGAGGCAAGGAGGGATTGCAAATACCTTCCCATGGGGGAGAGGTGCCCAACGGAAAGGCTTTTGTCACATCCTCTAATTCCAAATATCATCTTAATTAACTCCTCCGTTGCCAGCCAGGTTTTGCAGCCTGGCTTTCGGCTGTTATGACTAGTACACGGTGTGTAGCTTCATGCTCCGTCGGCTGTTCATAGCCCCTGGCAAACAGCATTGAAGACACTTGCTCCTTCGGTTACTTCTTGCTCCCAGGCAGGTTGGGAATTCGGGAGACAACCATCCTTAGATGTCGCATCCTTAGATCCTCTGGCCACTCTGCAAAGCTGTGGGGATGTGCCATGGTGCAGGTCCATGATCCGGTGGCTTCTCTACCTCCTTATTTACCCTGACCGAACTGAGCCATCGTGGAGCTTGTTGGAAGCCCAGCCAGGGATCTGCCCTGTGGTTAATCCCCCTGCTTTCAGTAATGGCCATAAGGCCCTGCTCAGCTGGTTTTAGAGGGCAGCCAGCCCTTGGTCTACGGGGCGAGGGAGGAGAGGATGCAGGGCACAGGTATTTCTCTGCACACCCCCACCTTGGGTCTGATCTGGAGACAGTGGGGTTCAGGTCTCTTAGGTCCTCCCAGAAAAATTGTCTGGGTGTTTTGCCAGGCATTGCAATCCCCAGATGTCCCTGATGCCGCCAACTTGGGCTTCTGTCCTCACCATCATCTCCAAGGTGGTCCCAGCTGCACGCCGGGGGCTCCCTAAACACCCAGCCCCTCTCTTCCCTCCGCTGCCTGCCCTGGCACTGGGTGACAGCCTGAGCCCCGCCACATCCAGGGCCGTGGCGGCAGAGCCAGTGGCATGCCGTGCCGCTCTATTTCTGCAGCTGCGTCCATCACCAGCATCACATTTTGCTTCAGCTGCAGCAGCAGCAGGGTCCGTCCCAGGGCTGTAGCTGGCAGCAGCACCCCGACCCCAGCAGCATCTCCAGCACAGTGGGGCACAGCATGCAGTCCTCTGTAGCATGGGACATGGGGCTGCGATTTGGCTTTTTCCTGCTTGTAAGGATATCATCTCTGGAGGCTTTGTTTTGGAAGATTTGCGTGCTCTACCTTCTCTCCAAAGAGAGCTTTCACTCTGCAACTGAGGATTATACCTCTTTCTGGACACCAGAAACAGTGTGATCATCCCTGCAGCTCCTGGAGCTCGGCTCAGCTTTGTCTGGCTGAGCGTGGTGGGGGGTGGGGGGGATGTTGCCCTCCTGGGCTGGGCTGTGGAGTGGGAGGTGGGTGGCAAGGGGAGGGCAGAGCAGTTGTACTGGGCAGCAAAACCACCCCCCAAGAGGTTTCACCATCAGCACAGGCTGAATTCCCCGGTGGGACCACGCTGGCATGGTGCTAACATAGTAATGCAGCTCTGCTTGTGGAGAGAGAGAACCAGGTGGTGCTTTGGAGATACAACAGGATGAACTTTCACCATGGCTGTGGCAGGGAAGAGCACGCTCAGCCCTGGCATCAACACTGCTGCTCTCTGGTGGGATTGTGATCCCTTCTGACAAGGCATCGCAAGCAGCAGCCTGGGTCTGACCCGTCTTTTTTATCTGTATCCCAGCAAATGGATCCCTTTGGTAGCCCTCTATGGTAGCTGGTGGTGCACCTGTAATGAGAAGGTCTTCCATGCCATGTGTCTTGGTGCTCTGCATGCGAGGCTAGAAGATGGATGGAGTCTTGCAGGACTGTTCTCCGAACACCGCAAGACATGGACAGCATGTGGGGATGGACTCAGCCAGTGGTTGGCAGCTCGTGTCTATGGATGGCCAAGGGTCTATGAGATAAAGTGGAAGAAATTAAAGCACTTGGCTGCAGCTGAGAGTTCGACTTTGCTTTTTGCTGGCTGTTCATAAAACTATTATGGTCAAATAGTGCTTTGTGTAAGCAAAGGGCAGAAAATCATCTCCTGAAGAGCATCCAGATTTGGTTTCCCTTGGCCAAGAGCTCAGCAGCCCTTGTTGTCACTTCTACACTTCTAGATGTTGCTGAAAATGTTTTCTTTTCCCTCCAGGCCCCTCCTGCTCACTCCCTGCTGGGCTCTGCGGGTGTGCGGGGCCGGTGGGTGGCGGTGCCCACGATGCCACCCTGCTCCTGCTGAGGACGCAATCCCATCCAGAGCAGGGTGGCTTTAACAAAGACAGGGGATGTGAAAATAAAAGGGACAAGAGACTTAGGGTATCTTAAGCCACAGCTGCAGAACCCCCATCAGGATGGAAGGACCTCCTTCCTTGCCTGGACAGATGGCCACAGCCCCACAGCCACCTCCTTGTCCCCCTATGCCGCTTGCAGGGCTGTAGCCGCTCGGCTCCTCTTCTTGGGTCTGTCCTCTCCCCAGCCTGTGCGCATGGAGCTGTCTGAGCACTGAAATACGGATGCTGCCCATGTGCAAAGTGTAATTACAATTTATCCTTTCATTTGCTGACACCATTTGCTTTGGTTACTTGCATGTTTTCACATATAATGATGGGAGCCGCTATTTATCAGCATGAAAGTGTGGCCTGAGCCACAGGGAAGGGCTGAGCCAGCTGCTGTACGGTCCTTCAGTTTTAAAAATAGCTTTTATTCACTTCTCTGTTAACTCTTTCCCTCTGGTTCCTGAAGATGCTTTAGCTCCTGAGATCTGCTAAGGCTGCTGATGAATGGCAAATAGTAATTTTGCACGTTGGGATGCTGAGCAGAAGCTGCTTTCAGTAGCTCCAGGCACCCCATTAATTAAATCACCAGACTCCACAGGGCCTCCCTCCAGCACTGCTGTGTGCCGATGGGCACAGCAAAGCAACTGCCGCCCGAAAACCCAGCTGATGAGATGCAGAGAGGCTGCGGCGAGTAGCTGGGAAGATGCTTATACAATATTTCTTCCCCCAGGCGGGTTTTTAATTGGCTAGCTGTGTTTTGGTTAGCTCTGCTTCTCTAGGATTAGATATGAGTAATTAGGATGGAGGAAAAAATTATATAAGCACATTTTTTCTTATTCATAGCCAATTTTAAAGCAGGCGGGATTTGAAACCCATGGTAATACCTGTCCTTCCAGAGGGTGGCTGGCTGGACCAGCACAAGGGCTGTCCTCTCTCTGTGGTGCCTCTTGCTCAGCGCTGCTCCTTGTTTTCCATATATTTGGGGGGAAAAAAAACCCCAAACTCACAAAATGGACTTGCTGGCCTTTGAGAGGTGGGATGGGTCATGGTCCTGCGGACCTGCAAAGCAGGGTACTACAGAGGGATGAGCTTCAAAAGCATGCTGTTGGTTCATATGCAAAATTCTCCATTTTTAGGCAATTAAAAGGAGAATTTTAAGTAGTATGCTTCTAGACATTTCCCTCTGTAAATGAAAACTCCTTGTGCTTTTGGCTGTGGGTAAGCACTTAAAGTGTGCTCAAAGTGGCAAAACTTGATGGGAATTTAAAAAACCCACGTACATTTTCGTACCTGTCTACCTACAATCTCAAAAAAAAACCCACCCTAAAAATTTCAAATAACTCAGATAACAATCTAAAATACAATCTCAAGCAACACATACACACATCCATAATAGAAAGTTTATTTTATATTATACAGGGGGCAGGTGGTGTGCTCATGACTGGATGCTGGTCCCTGGTGTCACCCCCTGGTGCCACCCCAGTGCCACCCCCGTGCCCTTGTCTGTGTTGCAGCACCTATGGGGAGCTGACGAACTGCACGGTGCTGATCGCCGAGAGGCTCGACTGCTACTGGCCCAACCGGTTGGTGGACGAGTTCTTTGTGGCCGTCCACAAGCAGTACTTCAGGAACTGCTCTCCCTCCGGCCGGGCACTGCACGACCCCCCCAACGGCGTCCTCTGCCCCTTCATCCTCCTGCCCATCCTCGTCACCCTGCTGATGACTGCGCTGGTGGTGTGGAGGAGCAAACACAGCGAGGGCATCGTGTAGGGATGCCGTGGCGCCGGTGCAGGAGAGGGACGGCGCGGGGGGGCCCACCCCGAAAGCACCCATTTCTTTGGGAAGACCCTGGCAGAGGAGCATCCCGGGAGGGTACCAAGTCCAGGAGGCAGAGACGGTAATGCCACCGCTCCTCCCTCGCCAGTACCCTCCGCACCATGCACGTGCCGCTCGCCCAGCAGAGGGGAGCTCTTTCGGGGTACCGGGGAGCATGGTTCACCTCGGGCATCGGCACTGCCGCATCTTTCCCACCTGCTTCCCTCCCAGCACCCAAGAGCATCGTGCTTTGCCAAAAGAGGAATGTTTTTAAAAACTAAGAAAGAAAAGGGGGTGGAGGGGTTGAAATCCTGCCAGCCCTGCGGTGCTGGCACGGCGTCGGGAGGCGCCGGTGGGCGTAACTGTGAGGCCGGCGGGTGTGAGTGCAACCCCGGGTGATGAAACTGTCATGGCTTTTTCGTCTTTTTTTTTTCACACCAGGAAAGGCATCTCCTCCCCTGGCCCCCAGTGCCAGGCTGAGGCCCGCATGGGGTGGGTTTTGCCTGGGAGATGGGGAGCGATGGGTGACAATCAGCGGCGGGAGCTGGTGGCACTGCTGGCGGCCTTGGCGGTGCCCTGGGCTAATGAGCAATGGGAATAAGGTGCTTTTCCTACCTAAATAAATAAATACGTAAATAAGCCAGGTGCCTGTCTCTGGTGTGAATCCTCAGTGCTTGCCCCCTCTGTGAAAGCTGGGGTCCAGGTGGGTTGAGGGGCCCCCCTGGATGCCCCCCTCCCTGCCCTGAAGGGAGCCTCTGTGATCCCAGAGACCCCCCCAGTAGTGTTGACCCCCACCCCGTGGGCACCCTTTGGGGTGGCACTGGGGGCCCTGGGGGTGGGAGGGCTGACTGAGTGGGGTTTGCCCCTCCGAGGCAGCAGGGTCCTTGGGAGTTCCCTAGTGGTGGCCCTGGGTGGGTGCGCAGGTCAGGGGTCCGCCCCTTTGGCAGGGCCCAGGAGCAGGGTTGGGTCCCTTGGGGGTGACTGGGCAGCATCTCCAGACCCCTTCATATCCCCTTCAGGGCCTTGCCAGCTCAGGGAGGGGTCCCTCAGGGACCCAGCTGCTGTCCCCACCTTGGCCTTCACGTTTAAAAAAACCCCACAAAATTGCACCTGCTGGGCAGCAGGACACCCAGCCCACGCCGGGCTGCCCAGTCCCGACTCCTGTTCCTCTTCCAAGACGCTGCAGCATTTTTTAACTTTGCCATTTGGTATTTGGGGCTTTTTTTCAGGGGCAGTTGAACAATTAAGGAAAAAAAAAATCAGCATTATTTGATGGGGAGCACCCAGGGCTCCAGAGACTATCATCCCTGCAGCCGGGAAGAGCTGAAGAGGCTTTCTGGAAGATGCCTACCTGCCTAGGATAAAAAGAAATTAAAAATTCCCCCAAAAACACCAAGAAAAAAAGAAGCACATTGTTTCAATAGCTGCATGGGAGTTACAAAAGCCGATTCTTGCACAAGCACTATTTGCTGATGAGCCTCCATCCACTGACTGACCACAAGGGAAGGTGACATTTTGGGGATGTATAGGACAGTTTGCCTTCTGCCATCGCAGGGGGTCCATGGGGGTGCAGATTGGAGTTCCCCATGAGATTTCTGTTGAAGTATTTTGGCCATGTGTGGTGAACCATGCCCCCCACCCCCGGCACAGTGCTTCAGTGAGAGGTGGAAATGGAGGGTGACTGGAGTCATTAGTTGCATCTATACAAATACATACGTAAATATATATAAAAATACATATAAAATAAATATACACATATCCCTCTCTCTATCTAAAACCGGCTCCTTATGTTCAGGAAAAAATAATTCAGTTTATTTTCCTGGACTGTGAGCTGAGGGGCTGTTCTAGGATGAGGATAAGGTGTAACTTTTTTTCCCCCATGTATTCTGCATGGGAAGAAACTTATGCTTAAGCCTTCTTGTACAGTATTTAATGTATTCCAACTTGAATATTCTGCTCATCTCCTCTAGGTAAGCAAAGACACAGAGAAGGGATTATACAGCAGGACTGTACTGGGAGGTGGGGATTGGCTCTGATGACAGCAGCTCTAGGTCTGTGCTCACACAGGCTGCTGGTACCCTAAACCTGCTGCACGCGCCGACACAGCTTTTCCTGGCTCCCTGTAGCAGCACCCTGCACGTGCTCTGCCCTAGGTGCATCTGCAGTGGCTTCCAGGTGAGAGTGGGGAGCCAGGCATAGGTGACAGCCCAAGAAACAGGGGACTTTTACCCCTTTTGCTGAAGAATGAAAGGTGACAACAGTACCGGGGCACCACTACAGCAAGGAACGCTCAGCTTCATTAAAGCAAACTGGTTCAGCATTTTCAGCTTGAAAATAACAAAATGCTTCTGATTCAATATGCAAAAACTGGACATATTTTCCAACTTTTCTGAGTGCTTTATTCCTTACCTTCCCTGACATTACTATTTTGGCAGCAAAGATATCTCACCACAGTTGCTGGCTTAAAATGAAACACGGATCGGTATATTATTTTAAGTAGACACAGTAGCAATATCATCCGAAGATGAAGCTCACGATAAGGCTCTCTTCCTGCATGCCAATCTCTGCATTTCATTTCCCTGCTTTCCTAGACCTCCAGTAACATGTACAGGAGCTTGGGAAAAGGCACAGGGAAAACTTAACAAGCAAGGCTGCACCGCGCTTAAAATTTGCAACCCAGCTCTGCCACACTAACAATGGAGACAATCTTGGTTTCCTTCAGTGTCTGCAGAGGACAGAACGAAGCATAATCATTCAGGGGGGTAAAAAAAAAAAACAACAGTCAATGCCCAACTGTCACACACACACACTTACTTGCTCCATATGAAACCACACAAGCATTTATTTCTATGGTTTATCTATTTATAAAAGCTTGAATAGGTTCCATTGCACCTCCTCTGCACGATCCCACGAGCGAAATGCGAATGTGCAATGTGCAAAATTCAGTCTCCGAGGCTATGCCGATGCCCCCCTGCTCAGCAGCCCCAGGCATTGCCTGGGTCAGCGGGTGAGCAGCGGGGAGCCCTGGCACACGACAGGCAACAGACTTCTCACGGCATTTACTCTGAAGTGATTCCTGAGGTACATGCTCCTCTCTTCTGAAGGATCTCTGCTTGCACATACTATGTGTTTGATATACAGCTACTTACAGAAAAGGCAATTATAGCATCGTATCCTTTCAAATTACCAAAAAAGCCAGGCGCGCACGAGTGTTTAAAAGAGGGTGCAGTGCATTATTATTCTCAGTTGCATTATTAGTCATTCACTTTCAGTGCAGAAGTTTGAAGAACACAATTAGGTGTTCTCCAGGTAACGGTACTTGAATTTACCTTCATCAGATAGAACAGTGTCTGATACTCCCTCACCACATCCAGATCGGAAAGCCAAAGGCAGATTTCTTAAAAAAAAAAACAATCTCCCTTTCATTAAGTTTTCACAGAAATATATAATATATATTATATATACATAATATTACTAATACTACACATTTACTTAAGTTATGGGTTAGCCTGTATTTCTTTTAACTACTTCACACAATGAATAGAAACAAAAAAATACCATAGCCCAAACAAGAGCCGAAAATTACAATGTAAAAATTCCAAATGTGTGACAAAAACATACTTGCATTAAATACCATCAAGAATTTCAATATCAGAAGTAGAATTTAATTTAGCACTTGCATTCTAGCAAGCTCTAAGCCTTAGCTGAATGACTCTTGGAAAAAGCTTGTATTGTTTCTGCTCATCAAAGGCAACAGTATTGTGATTTGGTTCACAGGAGACCATTTTATTGCCAACTTGAAGTGTTCCAAAAACATGCCACCTTTACTGTTTGGGTTTTTTTTCCTTCCCCCCTCCAAACTAGGCAAGAGTTTAAAAAAAAGTGTAATTACAATTTCAATAGTGATTTCTTTTAACTTCTCAAGCATATCTCATCAACAGGATATACAGTACAGTTCAGAAGAGTAAACATTTTTAAAAGTAAGCAAACAACTTTTTCAACCAACATACACAATTTCTTGCTGTATTTATGCTGAACTCTCCTTTTAACATGGACAAGTTATGAAGTTAGTTTTCTTCTTCAGTACAACATGGACACAGGACTAGTACAATCCGGGCTGGTTTTGTTGTTGTTGTTGAAGTTAAGGACAACTCTAGTGTGGAAGCCATGGTCCTGCCATCCATCTCCCTTCATCATCTCGCATAGCGCTTAATGTAATCTTCAACTTTATTCCGAAAGTCCTCCTAGAGGAAAGCACAGTCAGAATTACCCCAAGCATGTCAGAGAGGGACTCACGTAGGACTACAGCGGTGGTGGGTTCCCACATTAGCACCAGTAGGGTCAAATTTCCATCAAGTGAAAGGCCCACCGCTCTCCCTGACACCCACTACACATTTCTGACACGGTGTACGAGAACTGGGGCAACTGCTCGAGTCCTTGCAAGCATGTCCGTGCTCTGCCAGGGATCTCCTCTGGGGACTGAACTGAAAGAGTTTGCCATTGCCAGCAATCGACGTAGGTACAAACAGACTCCGTCTGACAGGTCACTGGTGCCAGGAGGCCGGGTCCCAGCCAGCGGCACAGCAAAGATCTGGCCATGGCTTTAGAGAAGGAAGGGAAGCTGTCCTTACCGGATAAAAGAGGCGAGGCTACGGCAGGAACTGTTACAAAAGCTGCGTGCTCTAAGGCAGCTCTGTCCCAAATACTCATTCTGACCTCCCCCTGGTAACTGCACGATATCACAGCTAGCACATAATTAAGCACATAATCAATCACTGCTTTTTTTTAATCATACATTATAGCCTAGAGAATTAAAAATTCATCATCCAAGTCACTCGTTTGTTAAAGTGGTTCAGAAGGAACACGCTTGCACCTGTAGCCCTCCACAGAAAACCTACAGGACTCATATATAACCTCTGTATCTATGGAAAAGCACACATTTCCAGTAGCTTATCTTTATAAAGCTTGGAGATGCCGAGCGAGAGAAATTGACATACTTTCTTCATTTGATACTTGTCCAAACCGGGCTGTCAGACAGATGCTACATTCCTGTAATGTTATTCTCAGTCTGAACCTTGCCTTGCATGCTTACAGCCTGTTATTAATTAATATGTTCAACACAAACACACCAAGTGGCCTGTGCTCCAGATTCAAGTGGGGGGTTCACAGCAAAGTGCTTCTTAATTGATTTCCAGCTCCCAGTTTTGCCTGCTGGCTAGAATATAAAAAAACAACACACACAACAGATGAAGAGGTTTTGAATGCACTGTCCTGGTGCGGTGGAGCTGCCTGGAGAGCAGGGGCCACGGAAACACTGAAACCCTTTGCCCACCAAGTGAAGGCTCTGCTTTTACTAGGAAGGGCACAAAGTCTCACTGCCCTGAACTGAAGTATCACAGCAAGGCACGCTCCTGCCTTAAACAACGTACCTTGTCAAAGAGCAGCTCCAGGTTTCCCAATACATAAAATGATGCCCTTCAAATGCACACCGAGTGTTCTGGTACAGTCCACTCAGCAAAGTGCTAAATAAAATGAAGTTTACACACAGAGCAGCAGTTCATTAATTTAATGCCACATGTAAATAATGGCCATTCATTTTTCAAGGACTTTAACATTGGGTCTTTCTACCTTTTTGTTAACAGTTGGTAAAAGCTGGGCACCAGCAATATGCACCATGACTTTGTACTAATACTGCTAAAAAGGTCTGGAAAGTACTAGAAAAAGTATTTGCTTTTAACTGTGAAGTTGTTTTAAAAACAGGAAGAGAGCTGTCTTCCCTTGCAGGGCATGCAGTAACACATTCTGAAATTTGAAATATACGGTAAGATACTTAAAATAGAAACAGAAATCGTCAAAGCTAAAACGTCCCCTCCCTAAGCTAACTTTGCCTGCTTCTAGCTTGACTACATCAGTTCTATGTGTCCCGTTTTTTAAAAAGATCTGGATTTCCCCCATGTCTTTATCAGCATTTAGTTACACACTACCACTAAAACTTTTGCTAGACATCACATCGCACCAGAATAAAACAGTAATACAGCCTTTTTTCCTACAGCTAGCCTTGGAATGCATCGATATTTCCTTAGCCCCAACACCATGCTTCAAACACTTCCTGTTCAGCTCCCTTTATGATGGCTTGGTTTTCTGCCAGTGAGTTTTTCTATCAGCAAAAGGATAAAGGTTATCTCATGGGTAAAGTCCCAAATCAAAGGATGAAAGAACTACGACCCATCCGCAACGTTGTCCATGATTTCATTTTCCAACTGAAAGTGAATCACAGACATGTCCATGAACTATACGCAAAGTGCTCTGAATCTCAAAGAAGTCTCAAACACAGTTTAAGGCCAAAAATATCATAGGCGTGGAAACAAGAGTATAAATGCACTTTAGGGAAAAAACACCCACTGCTAACGGCTCTTCTCAAGAGAGGTACAGATCTGTGCTTTGGAAGAAATAAAAGCAGAGAGCATAAATTACAAGCACCCATTACAGGAGACCACTCTAAGATGCTTGACACCTTGGCATTGGGCAGTAGGAGCCCAGGTGCAGAGAGGAACCCTGCAAGGACTGACCACTAAAAGAAATGAACTCTTTAGGGCTGCAGAAATCCCTTTCCTCCTTAGAGACAGGCTGCCTGCACTTCTTAGGAGAAAGGAGCAGCTATTTTGGTACAGCATGACACCTGCTAAAGGCAATATTCTGTGCAGTGACTTTTAACTCTGCTGCAAGCACACCTGTTTCCATGCTCGTACAACCATACGTTAAGTGTGCTAAGAAAATAATGCTACAGAGCTAATTCTGTCTTCATTTTAAATAAGATTTCAGATACTGGGCAACTTCAATCCTGTGATGACAGTTACGATAGCCAAGTATCACGTTAAAGTGTTTTTGAAGTAACTACCTGTAAACAACACATCTTTTAGAGTGCTTCCCAGATCTCAGATCTTGCCTCAGGTACCTTGAGTCTGTTAAAATATCACACAAACAAAAGAAAAGTGACCTTTTGAATTTGTTTTCAGTTCTGATACACTGATGCAAACTAGAACAATTACTCATAATGGCAAATGATGCTGGAAACCTCTCATTTACTGGTTATGATGGTCGTTCTCAGTATTATGGACTGATTGCTCACAGCAGCAACACTTGCTGTGAGCCTGTTCTTGGGCACTCATTACATTAGAGCACGCCGGTCACAACACTGCACCTGACACATAAAGCCTCTTGGACTTTCCTACTCTTGTGATTCTCCGAGACAGGTCACCAAAAGAAACTGGGCAAAGAAATACCACGGGACATGCAATATAGGGCCAATTGCATCTTCACTGTACCTACAATATCTAAGAGCATTGCAGTACAGGCAGCTCAGAGCATCCTCCGCTTTTTCACCCATACCTTTACAAAGTTTTTAAATGGGAAGACGAGCTCTCGGCACTGACTTAACAGAAGCAGGACCTCAGCGGAGAAGGAATGACCCAGAAACCCATGCCATCACTTAGGCTGACTTGCCAGATGACAGAACTGACAGCATTAGCAAGAATATATTAACATGGTACTCGCTGCATGTGAACAGGTTGGTTCTCATCCCATAGCTGTAATATTCTATCCTCACATGCCATATGGCTTAACAGTTTCTGATTAACAGGGGGCACTTTTCTATATGCACATCTGTGTATGCGCAGTACTGAATAATCAGAAGTAAAAAAAAAATTAATCAGAGCAGCATATATTCTGCATTACAAAGAGGGGCATACAAAATCCTGCTAGGAATGCTAAGGGAAAGAAGAGGGACTTGTTTCACAGGGAGTGGAGCTGGAGACCCGTAGTTCACTTGGCACATAGCTGCTGCGTGTGCAAACACACATCACCATGCAGTATGTACCTGCCCTGATATTCTCTGCGACACAAAGCAGTGCATTTTACCCTCTCCTAGTTTGCTTTCAAGGACAGATCCTAAGTGTAGTACTAGAAAGATGGGTTAGAAGGCAGGTTGTGCAAAACACCCACTCTTATTAAAAAACTAAAGCCTACCCACTTGAATGGAGATTCTTTCTCTGACTCTTTCTGCAGGATACTCCAAGGAACTGTACCCAACCCCAAGTCTGCATTAGTGCCCTGAGCCCCAAACATCCTTTCACACCAAGACAGACACTGATGAGAAAAAGCATACCACATCCTGTGGTCTTGTTGCTGAGAGGGAGAAGAGTCAAGAGGTTTGCTGCTGGAAATCCCCCACCATCAAAGCAGTTCATGTCAGTGACCATTATGCGCCTGCCAGAACACTCATCTAGCTGATGGTGGTGGTTGCTTTGCCTGGAGGTGCTCCTGCCATGTCCCTCTGGACCTGGGGACCTGGATCACGTCCCACTACTAGCTTGGCCAGAGGCACAACTGCCTGCCTCTATGCTGAAGTAGTTTCCCATGTCGTCACAGTTGTCAGGCCAGACTGATGAAGGGGGAGAGGGTTGACTGTTACTGCCATGTTTTACTACAGAAGCACTGATGCATACATGAAACATCATTGGAAACAACTCAGCCAGCCATTAAGCCCTGATAGGCCATCAGTGGGTGCTGGAAATACCACCTGGGAGAGCTGTTCAAAGGGGAAATCTAATTTTAAACTACCATCATTTGCCCTTCACCAACCTCACTGTACAGTATTACCTTCACAGATTTCAAGATAGAAGACAGATGAAGTAAGAGGCAGACAAAACTGCCCTTGGGTTCTCTGGAGATGTGCTGAGTGGTAGGGAGGAACAAGGCTTGGGTTTCTATCTGGGAGCAGTACCTGCTGCCTCGCCTTGTCCAGGGTGGAAGGACAGACAGATATGACCGGAGAGGTCTTCTCCTGGTACTAAGCCAGGAGATAGACTTCTTCTGTGCAAAACAGAGTGACATGATTCAGGGACCTAAATTAGGCACTGGCCTTGTAGGCAGTACGGGAAATTGAAGCTCAGACAACTGGCAGTATCCCCTCAGCACAATGGCCATCCCATCACACAGCCCAGTAACGGGATGGACAGTACAAGTATCAGATTATACAATTCAACAAATGCCTTCCCCATACCTTTTAAAGGAAAAAAAGGTATATGATCAGCTGTGAATAGTAAGCTAATAAAAATGTAAACAAAACAAAACATCACACTCTTAAGCATACTCCACAAGAGCACAGCAGGTACTCTCCCAGCTCCAGCTGAGCGCTAAGAGGTATAGATGAGCCTGGACGGACGCAGCTCCACAGGGATCAAGGGCCTCACCGCCCTGCCCCACATGCCACCCCTATAGCTCCCAGGCACCGGGCTGCAGCGTGTCTCCCTGCCCCACCTCCAGGTCCCTGCCCTATCCCAGTCCTCACCCAGGATACACAGGACCCTGGTGGAAGTCCAGCTCTGAAGGTGCTCAGCTCTCAAGTCCATGTATGAGAAGAAACCATCTAAAATGGGAGAGCTTATACAATTTTGGAGCAGACACAAAGCAGCTTTGCCCTGAGCTGTGGGGAGGTGAGAGGGAGAGAAGAGCAATACGTGAGTAGCCCTCTGGGAAGTATTTGCTGCATGAGTAATGCTGGCCAAATCACCACTTCATTTGAAAATCATACGGGGACAATCAATTGTAGGGAAATTCAAAATCCATCAGTGGATGAAGAGTATGGAATATAAGCCATGACATATTTCACAATATCATTAGCTGAACTGGGTTACAGCACAGACCGTAAAGTTAAAATATACATCCCACTGAACTACTTCTGGGTATATTTTTATACTTAAATAAAGAAGTTTGTTCATACAAAGTAGTTTAACACATAACCTTAAAGCAGATAAATATATATATTAATATATATTTTTAATATATATATATTTTAGTAAGAACTCTGGCCAAAGACATCAATTTCAAACAACGTAACTGATTTCATGAGTTTCGTTTGTACTGTATGTTCCTATCAGACAGCATGATATGTGCAATGATTTGCATTAAGAAATATTAAAAAGCAAATCCTTATCTAATTATCTTTAGATAAAAAAACCTTACTGATTTAATATTAAAACAATTCACTTAAGTCTCAACTGATGAGCTGCTCATCTTAAAAACATGCCACATGAAATGAGATTAAAAAAAAATATGGCAGAGTATAAAAAGTTGTTACTACAAGGTATTTTACACTGAAGGCATAAACAACCCCAGTACCTGGACAGAGTGGTAATTTATCACAAATTATGTATCTTTGAGGAGCACTTGGGAGAAGATATATAGACAATTATGGAAACAAAAGGAAAACAGCCACCCCAAAACCCCAGAAGAGAAGCACACTCTACAATTTGTAAAACCATACTGAAGCACGCACTCAAGAACTAGGTACCTTTTCGAAAGCTGTGGTTTGACCTGATTTGGCACCTCTAAGAGAGGAGACTTTATTTTTTCAGCAGCTTACACTGCATTGAGTTTTATTGATTAACTGCTTGTCTATTATTAAGCTTTTAATCTGAAAAAGAAAGAACATCTGCTCAGTTATCCAAAGCAAACACAATCCTTCTCTGTGACAGCTATTAGAGAAATTTGGAAAAGTCGTAATGGAAACTTTATCTCAGGAATTTTTTTTTTTTAATTTATTTAAAAAAAATGTATACATAAGAATTACACAGTAAAAAAAACCCCAAACCAAAGCAGATTTAGCTCATTATCCTTAATATACCCACTACTGGTACCACTTCACACACTGCAGTATTTGGCAAAATTTTTCTTCTTCCTACTCACAATATAGACCTCAGTTTCTGCCCTCAAGTATGTTAGAGACCAGAGACTATTCTCCTCTCTTTGGGGGCTGTTCACAAGGTTGAAGGCATACTGGCCAGTCCCTGCAGAAAAATGCGCAGTGTACCGTATTTGTCCCTCGATGGTGACTACAACCACCCAGATACTGTGACAAACTCTGATCCATCTTCACATCGTTTAGGTTTACAATTCTGTAAAATTCAAATGGGATTTACAATTCTGTAAAATTCAAATGGAGACAAAAAAAGATCATGAAAATACTCAATTGCTCCTGCCCTTCCCTCCTTTGTGTTAATGAAATAATAATTAAAAAAAACACTATTTTAACAGAACACTATTTTAATCCAAAGTTTATCACCAACGTTAAATTCCAAACAATTTCTGTTGGGACTTTACTTGCGGTTTTACATGAAGTGCAGTTTAGTAAAGGGGTCTTCTGAGCACCAGGAACATGACATTACTCAGCTCCAGCCAAAGCTTTAGGAGGAGGATATAACAACCAGGTAGATTTACCCATTAGCACTGTGAATTATATTTAAAGCGACCTTTTCTTTCTTTTCCATCTTGCAGGAAATAATGAGTATTCACGCCCATCAACCCCCACACACCCACTCCCATTTAAAAAGGAGCTGAATGAAACCTTTGAGTAATACAAAAATCTCAAGTATGAGGTGTTTTTCCAATTCATGTTCCTGCCCTGCTATCATTTCCCTGTCATTGTTTTATTTAGCTCAGCCTCTACACCATCTGAAGAATTTTCAAAGCTCTGTAATTAAATTTTAGTTCTATGAAGAAAGAGAAGAATGGGGGCTGAAAAACCTATACATAGGTATCTCCCACAGGCTCCCATGCCTAGCAGGTGCAGTCAAAACTGCATCGATTTTCACAGCCCATGTTCTCTACTTCGGATTTTAAACACCATTTCTAGACATCAAGCAATTCTGATTTTGAAAAATGATGAGAAAATGCTTTAGTAGATCTCTTTGGTAGCTAAGTTCTAAGGGGCAAAAATGGTAGAATTTTTACTGGGGGGGGGCCGGATCAAACAAAAACCCCAAAAAAACACCACTGCTGTTTTTACTGTGACTATTTGGAAGAAAGCAGCATTGTGGGGAAGAAGAGAAACACTAAGTTTTGGACTTTTTTTTTTAAATATCTGTACGTATAGGTAGGTTACAGAATTGGTTTGAAAAGTAGTGACTTGCCTGCCAAGACACTGCTCTGGGGAGAAGTTGAAGATGCATTGCAAAGATAGAGCAAAGCATTAGCACGCTGAACATGAAGCAGCACATCCATTTGTTTGAGATTCTCAGATTTTAGGTAGGAACCATTTCCCTCACGCTTCTGCAAACTTTCTGCTGTTTGCCAGTGAAGCAAAGATAAAGGGAAAAAAGCACTCTCTGAAGTTATTGGAAAAGGAAAGTGCTATGGATTAGGAGGCAGGGTGTGAAAGCTGCCAGGGTAGCCAGGGATAACTACATCTAGATCCCATTTGTGCAAAGGCGAGGGAACAGAGATGGCTGAAGAGGGCAAAGCAGCTTCCCAAAGAAAATAGTTTCCTGGATCAAATGCAATGTAGGTCCTGACACCTGCCAAATCTGCCCTTTGGCTTATGGAGGAGCTTGGCTGGAGGCAGATGGTGGAGGCTTTTGCGAGTCCTCTGGTCATACGGCCGCAGTGCCAAATGACTCAGGATTTGCCCTGACTGTGACCCATTTGCTTATTACCATTTATGATTTTGCCCAGGTTGCTGAAAACAAAGAAGACCTCCTGGGAGTTAAACCAGGGAGCACACAGATTGCTCAGTCACTCAGTGGCTGATGTCAGGCGCTTGTCTCCCCACTCCTCCAATGGTACTGAGGTCAGCCCAAGGCTGGTGCCAGGCACACTGGCCATCTTGTTGATACAGTTGTTGGAAAGGGTTATAGAGGGAGTCCTTCCAGAAAATTACCTGAATCATCCCAGTTACACTGATGTTAACCTCCTTGTGCTGCAAACACACTTCCACCCAGTCATTTCCAAGAGAGGATATGTCCTCGGGATCTGAGATCTCAATGTATAAATTACCAGCGCAGAGGAAATGGGAGCTGCCTGTGTCTGGCAAGAGGGTTTTTGCAAGTCATACTCTACTCAAGTCAAATGGATGTTCAAACCTGGTCAGGCAGGTGAGGCACATGGAGCACTCAGCTCAAAGAGGTCAGACTCCTTGTTTGCATTCAACAACCCTCCTGTATGTTTTCATTTTAAAGCCATGCATTTTTCTAAAGAATGCAAAGCAAAAGCTTTCCTTCCAAGCCACTTATTTGCCTAAAGCACATAAAACCACTAATTTGCCTAAAGCATGTAAAACAAAAGCTTTAAAACATCTGCATTTCTTCCACATTTCTATTATTACCTCAGCAAGTCAAACCATCTGCAAAAGCTTAATCAATTTTGCTGAACCTGAAAGAGGCTCCATCCATAATCAAAGTGTTATGAAAGATGGTTTCTTGGATAATGAAACCATGGATAATGGTTTCTATAAATACTTTTAGCATTAGAAAAGTAGTATTTTTCCTATTTACATCTGTTAGCACAATTAGCAGCTGTGCTGTTCCTCATTTGCACATGCCGCTTAACGTACTTTGTGCTCACTGGGAAAAGGCTTCAAAGGCTGTAACACAGACACACAACATAAAATGGGGAGGCAATCCAAGAAAAACCCCAGTGCAGTTCTCTAAATGCAGGAATATTGTGGAAAAAAAAGTAAGTATTCTACTGTGGCTGCCACAATTTCAGCAAGAACAACAAACACGAAACAAGGTGGTTGGGTGTGCAGAGGAAGTGAAGGATTTACTGCAATAAATACAGAGATAAATAAATGCAATGACTCACAGGGAGAATTCTTATGAAAAGATTTTTCTGGACTGGGATGGTACTGTTGTTCTTAAGACAGTTAAGCTGTAATCAAAGAGTGATTAAAAACCCCACAACAAAAAATTAAACAGCTTCCAAAAAAAGCACATCAAGTTTGAAACCCTTTTAGGGCTAAATTCTTTTCCGGTGTGGTAAAAGCTTGAAAAACTAAGGTTAGCATTTAACACAATATATCAAGTTCTTCCCTTGAGAAGCTCCTTCTGCCACTTATTGACTCAAGCCGTAAACGTGGCGTCCACAGGCACTCATACAGGCTGGAGACCCGTGGTCTGAAACAAATGGCTTAAAGAGAATTTCAGGACAATGAAGATGCTGGGGCTCTAGCTGGGATTTCTTCCCTAGCCCTCCAAATCCAGAGATCTGGAAGGCTAGGGAAGGCAAAGGCAATGACACACACACTTAACTGTTGGCTATTGCCCTGCTGATGTCTTCATGTGTCACAGCGATATGCGCACATCCCCATAATCGGCCTGAAATCGAATCAGCGTGTGGAGCAGCTCACATCTGAGTGCTGGCAGCGTACGTCAGGAAAGTGAGGCTGCAAGTTCTGGATCAGTTATGAGTACTGTGAGATTCATTACAAATAAGGGAAAAAAGTTTGCTTACACAGAGATAACAGGTTTTTCTGGCCAAGGGTGAATATATACTTCAGTTCCTCAGATACACCTTGTGGGTGCATTTAATTAGAACAATTCTTCAATGTTTTGTAACCCCTTTTAGAAGAAATCAGGATGTAGATACTTGATTCAGTATCCAGGAATAAATGCGAGTTTCTTATTTTACTTGAAGAAGGTTAAAAAAAACCCTCACACTTTCATCACATCACGGTTTTGTACTGTTAGAAATAAAAAGCAGTATTCTTGAAGAAAATGTTCAGAACCATCTACTTCCTATTTGGAAGAGAGACTTCAGGATATCAAGGCCTCGTGCAGGGCTATCAATTTAAACAAGGGAATGAGGTTAAGTGGAAAACCTCATGCTAGGCAATGGACAAAGACAGATCCTAGTCTATGAGGAACTCAAACATGAGTAAGTAAAATAGCACAGCAAGGATGAGACTACGCTAATTTAAGCAGTGCATTGACTCAAATACTCTACAATGCCAACAACCTAGAAAACAAGGGCCTGACAAAGCCAGCCTGAAGCACACACAAGAGCAAGATCTGGGCATGCCTCCCCTTGTCAGCTCTAACAATATCCCTGTCTTGACAAGTACTAAACAGCTTTCCGTTGCCTACCTTTCCTTGAGCTAAGAGCCAACTGCATCAACCGAGCTGTTGACAAAGTCCAATAATGAACAAGTTGAAGATGAAAACAAATTAATTTGCATCCTAAATTCTTGGACTCAGATCACAAATCAAAAGCTAGAGGAGCTCCTGGAGGCCCAGATCTACACCCTGGTAGCTTCTTCTGAGTCCCTCTGGAAGAGCAGTGGGAGAAAATGCACACAGAATGGGTCAAAGGAATGGAGATTACTGGCCTGGGTGGAGAAATCTGCTGCGTGTTTACTGTTCAAAAGGTAGCACTGAAAAGAAAGGTGAGATCGGCACTCCAGTCTGTACGCTGCAGTCTTAGAGAGACTATCTGTAATGATGACCCCACAAAGCAATTACTCATATTTTTAAGTATGATGTATCAGTGTTATAAGCTCTGTGACAACCAGCTGGGATCCCTGGTAAAATAAACAGACACCAAGAAGAAACAAAACAATTAAGAAGAAAGATAGTAAAGAGGTCAAGTTACAGCTTACCTATGTCTTTATGCATTTCTTTTGCAAAGATTAATTGGATCATCCCACAGAAAGAACTGTCTGGAGAGCTGTCCTGAAACCTCCTGACATACCACAACTGGAGATGAAGCATCAGGAAACCCAGCGAAGACCAAGGGATTCCTGAAGTACTGTAGCAATCACCACATTTGGCAAAACATTTCTTATACTACTAAGTTTTAAAAACACTACCTTCTTACTATTTCTATGGGTACAGAAGTAGCTGTATCGCCTTAAACTCTTTTCTGCCATAGCCCTGGATCCCCACAGCAAACTCTTGGGAACTTTCTTTTTCACTATAATTTCTTGCCAAGAAAGACTGTGACCTCACAAACTTCACATCAGAATAATTCCAAGATCATAAGGAAGAGTGAAAGTAGAGAAGGAGAAGTCCTGCTTACAGACAAATTGAAAACAACTAAAAATGATGAGAGGTAATCCAATGAGATGTTCAGACATTATGAAAACGATAGCAGAATGCATGCAAGCAGAGCAGCTAGTATGACACGGTATACAATTTTACAATGGGTTTTAAATACCGCTCTTTCTGTAAACCTTGAGAATTAATAATGCAAGATGAAGAAGCAGTAGCTTCAAAACCTTGACCTCAATTACTTCTTAAGCTATTTTAATAGCATATATCTTTCTATTGTTGGAATAAGAGCCAGCAGTACTGAAAATTAAAAAGTGAGAGTTGTGCAAAAATCCCCTAAAAATTAATGTATACAGTAGTCTGGTTACTAATTACTTCAAATGTGGCTAAATATGGAATAGGAAAAAAGACAAATGCAAGTAAAAATACACAGATCTTGTGATCAGTATGAAGTAATGGGACTCCCCGTGGCATTGGAATAGCTTGTGGGTAGTTCTCTTTCCCAGAATAAAGCCTCCCTTAGTGTGCAAGAGTATTTGCAACCCACACATTTTCACCCATACAGTTAGGGAATATCTAGTAAAACCAAGAAAGGGCTTTAAAAGACACATTCAGCAAGCAAGGATAGCAAAATCTGACTGCCTACAGATTTGCAGACTATTCATTACTGCTCTCCTCCCCCCACCACAATACAGCTTTTCCTTGATACTCTTTTACAACCTCCTCTCTCCCAACAAGAACTCCAGTTCCCTTACCCTCTTGCAGCCTTCTTAGGTTGCACCCAGGTCTCCTTGCCACCAGCTGGGAGAAAGGCAAAGGGCATGGTCTGCTCTGAGCTGCATGTGCCCACATGAGCCCAACAACAGCCCACTCAGAGCGGGGGCCTGGCTGAGCTTGCATAGGAGACTTTCCTGGTGGCTCACTTGCAGACCATTCTCTTTTTGCTGCTGCTGACAATTTTTGTGAGTTATGGGAACTGGATGTAAAGACTCTGATGCTCTGTCAAATTTGATGGAAATTGATGTGTGTGTTCAAAAGCTATGGGGATTGAGGGGGAGGCTGGGATGAGGGAAGGGGACAGATGGACAGCATCACTGCACAAGCCTTATTCCTTTACAAAAAAAGACTAAAAGCAAAGCAATTGCTAAAGGTTCACTTCAGTGAAGCTCCAAGACAAACTGATTAAGTATGGACTAGATAAATGGACAGTGAGGTGGACTGAACCAGCTGAACTGCTGGGCTCAAGGGGTTGTGATCAGTGGCACAAAGTCCTACTGCAGTACTCAGGGGGTTGATATTGGGGCCAATACTGTTTAACCTCTTCATTAATGACCTGGATGAAGAGCAGGAGTTTGCTGATGATCTAAAACTGGGAGGAGTGGCTGATACACCAGATAGGTGTGCTGCCATTCAGAAGGACCTTGACAGGCTGGAGAATTGGACAGAGGAACCTCATGAAGTTCAACAAGGGGAAATGCAAAGTCCTGCCCGTGAATAATGCCATCCACCAGTACATGCTGGGGGCTGGCTGGGTGGCAAGCAGCTTTGCAAAGAAAGACCTTGGGGTCCTGGTGGTCACCTATCTGACCATGAACCACCAAAGACGACCACTAGCATCCCAGGCTGTACTATGAAGAGCACTGGCAGCAGGTCAAGAGAGGTGATCCTTTCACTCCACTCAGGCCTGATGAGACACATCTGGAGTGCTGTGCCCAGTTCCAGGCTCCCCAGGACTAGAGAGATAGGGACTTACTGGAGTGAGCCTAGCAAAGGGCCACAAAGATGATTAACTAATTGGAGCACCTGTCATACGAGAGACTGAGTGACTGACCGGGACTGTTCAGTCTGGCGAAGAGAAGGCTTGGGGGGACCTCAGTGGATATAAATACCTGATGGGAGGATATTTAAGAAGACAAATAATGGCAAAGAAGACCGAGCCAGACTCTTCTCAGTGGTACACAGTGACAGGGTGAGAGGCAACAGGAACAAACTGAAATACAGGAAAATTCTTTTAAACATTAGAAAAAGTTTTTTAACTGTAAGGGTGGTAGAACACGGGAACTGGTTGCCCAGAGAGGTTGCGGAGTCTCTGTCCTTGGAGATACTCAAAATCTGACTGGACACAGTCCTGGGCAACCTGCTCCAGCTGACTCTACCATGAGCACAGGGTGAGGACTAGACGATCTCCAGAGGCCCCTGCCAACCTCAGCGACTTTGTGATTCTGTGAAATACCTTCTGAAAACGTCTCAAGGATGAAGTGCTGGAAAACCTACGGTTACAGAACAAACAGCCCTCCTAATGTGATTCAGAATCACTGTTTACTTGGTTACACTGGGCATAAGCAAGAAAGAACAAATAAATGTTTCTGTCAAGACCTTTAACTTGCAGTTACATTAAAAACACAAGCTTATTTCCATGCAACCTGCCAGCTGCCTAACAAAGTTTTCCAGTGTCTCCTTACTCAATTTCATCATTATCCATCATTTTATATTTCTTCAAATTATTCTGCTGCTGTTACAAGAATATTAGACTGACAGTCTCCAAAACAACATCCAATTTTTATCAGAGAAGTGGAAGGATAGAAAACAGAAATCCTTCAAAAACTATAGTGGCACTGAGGTTGACACATCTATATCCACACCAGAGTGATGCACCAAACACAGGAACACTTTGTTAAAAGTATAATTTTTAGTCTTGAGAACGGAGGAGGAAAGTGTCAGGCTTGTCAACTCAGTAATTCCCTCGCTCTCAGCTCCACAGAAACTCTTTTGTTCTACACCTAATTACTATTATCGCATATTCCAATATGTTCGAGACCAGATTGTTTAGCTTATAATATATGGATGGATTCCCCTCCTTCCCCTACCCAATTACAGTTTTACAGCCTAGGAAACTTTAACCAAATATTAGTTTAAACCTGAAGTGCCCTGCAGTTCTGTATCTCTCCCCACTTACAATAATTTACGTTAATTATGTTAAATTGATTGCTTCTAATGATCAAGGCAAAAACTTTCTTTTCCTTTCAACCTATCTTAGTAGCTATCTGTACTGCGCTGCCTTGCCCAGGAAATTATCCTCCTGACAGCAGCCTTTATTTTTATTTTTAAAAAGATGGCCACTGACTTTAATCACACACGAGAGAATTTCCTTTCAGCCAAGGAATTATAGCTGAGACTGCCTGTAGAATACAGTAATTTATATCATGGATGAATAACCACTCATCATAAGGATGAGTGAATGGTGTGGAGCCACTGCCAAAACATTAAGAGCAACTTTCCTCTCAGCAGCACAAGGAGAACGGTTTCCAAAAACCAAGGTGAAGCCTCTTTTTGTCAGTGTTACACAGTGCCAAAGAGGGGCTCCTCAAGGGAGAATGGCTATCTGAGCCAATTCAGACACAAGAGTTACTTACTGTTAGGGACTCAATCTTAAGACTCGCACTGATTTCCTTGCCAAACATTCTCTACTCTGTTTATCACAAACATGGGCTGATTGTAGGGTTGAAGTTTCTAAGAGGTAAGAAAGAAAACCCCTCTGACAAAAGTCTCAGCTATGATTGCAGTCAGGGCAGCGCAGTACTGATTTAAACCACAGTCCAATCTCAGTTCTGAAAACCAGAAGAGATTTATTTTGCAGGCAGATAAAAAAAGTAGAATGTCACACTTAAATTACAAAGTTGATTGCTTCTTCCTTTGTGCATTTTAGCTTTTCTATGTAACAGGAACCTTTGGCACCTACAAGTAAGAAGGGCAGCACAACAGAGAAAAGTGGTCTGTCTTTACTCCTTCAAAACTGAACTTGCCCAAGCAGAGATAAAATAGGTGAGAAAGGTTATCTGTGTAGGAACATTACAGCAAGACTGAAACTCATTCAAGTCAAAATTAAGGAAAAGATAAGAAACTGAATGCAATTTAAATGCCAGCGTATTAATCCAGGACTAAGAGCATCCAAATGAATGCCCAGACCCCACTGCTTTATTGTCCTACCCTGGGTGAATAATTTCCTGCTCTACATCACTACATTGCCACCTGCAAAGTGGCAAAACCGTGATGAGCTCTCCATCAGTGTGCTTTGTTTCCACTGATAAGATCTAGGCATTGGATCTCAAATTTAACAGTGACTCAGAGTGAACTGAGAATGCCTAAGCATCTATGGCCCCTTGCTACCTAGGCAGTGAGAGGAGGTAACTACATCCTCTTACCATGATAATGTGTCCTCATCAGCTTCAGGGCTCCAGCCATGTGTATAACTAAGTCCCATCTACAAGAAACTATGCCTAAAATTGCAGTGCTGGATGATCAAACTAAATTCGTAGACATCAGATCCTATTCTATTCACACAAAAATAAGTGTCAAATATATCTACAAATTCTACTGTAAACCAATATTAACCAGTTTCATGATATGGAAAGTAAAAAACACCCCTATTTTTCTTTAAATCTATTTCTTCAGTTTATTATTAAACATATCAAAATGAAATCACTTACAATTACTACTAATCATTATTAAAAAAAAATCAAGACAAGGTGAAAACCTCGGCTTGACCGCAGCCAGTGAAGAGAAAAACAAATTTGCAGTGGTGAAACATTAGTTTTTGTTCCTGATGAAGCAAATAAGAATCTTAAACCAAAGGATCATCTTTGTTGTTGTCTTAATTTTTCAGGGTTATCTACCTATTTAAGCTTTGCAGATGGACATCTGTGAATTTTCAGACAACATGAAATAAACAGAATATTCAAAATATGTCCAAACCTGGTTTACTGCCTCTTCCTCCTATTAAATGTAATTCCTATTTATTTTTCAAGAGGGATTTCAGCTCATGGGTTCATATGCTCAATGATACTAAAGGATCAAAAGCAGCTGTTGTTTTCTACAACAAGCACTGTAAGTACTTTGGAAGTTATAAAGGACTTATTTTTAGTTGAGTGATATGTTAACACCCCAGCAGTGTTCGATCAGTGCTTCACTGCAGTAATGCAAGAAACCCAGCTACCTACAGCTACAGCAATCATTAGGTATCTTGTCCCTATAGATTTCACTGCTGGTAAGTATGTACCCCATCAGGTTCTTTGGACAGCAGCACCATTAGAAGTTGCTTCTGTTGTCACAGCCAAATATAACACAGTAAAAGCAATTGCCCAATCCTCCAGGACAAATATCTGTAATATAAGCACAAAATTAGAGTGCATGACCATAAGCTGACATAGTGGAGAGTACTACCTTATCAAAGAATAAGTCATGTAATAACCAGCATCCTTACGATACCTTCAGATGAGAAAAGCTAGTGGGATCCTTGATTAAAGGACTCTGGATAGACATGGCTGTTGAATTGTTCCTAGGAAACTCACAGAAAGCCTGATTTTTGATCCTTTAG
>VYZW01056287.1:13919-28936 GCA_013401315.1 Balaeniceps rex | reverse complement strand
AAAAGAGCAGGTATGACAGAGAAACAGAGAAGTTTCTGTAAGATCAGTTAAATGAATTCCTTTAAACCAGAAGACCTGAGGAAGCAATATAGATAATGGATTTTTTTTTTTTTTTTCAAACTTCCAAGTTTTAATTCTATTTTTTGTGTTACTGTTTGTCTCCTTACAGGATCCAACACACCTGCAACATGCTAGTATTTATATCGTGCTTTTAATTCGGATGCATCAAATAACATTTCAAACAGACTAATCTTCTGATATATGAAATTACATTAATAGAAGAAACTAAATTCAAAGTGATCAATGACAAGAGACCAAGAAGAATCCAGATTTGAAGACACTATTTAGTTTCAAATGCATTTCTTCAGCCTTACAGAAAAATGGATTTTCAAGGTAGACTTAAATCTAAATGTTATTACACCCTTATTATGTATAAGTACAGAAATAAAAAGCCAGGAGGATAAAAGTACAGCTGGCCATGACATTATTTTGGAAGAGTCTTCAGAAAGATCAAATCTGAAATGATACATAGGCAGCAAACTCTGGGACTTTTTAACTGTCTGAAGGCATTATCAGTCTGAGGACAAAATTACTGTAAACTTCAGCAGACATGAAAGATCCCAAATCTGCCAGCTTCTGTATTTAGTACCCCGCAGGGTAGCTCAGAAAGGAAAGCACAGGGCTCTCGGTCTGTGTGGCAGATTGGTTTATAGTGTTTGATAAAACCTGAGGCAAGACAGAACAGTAATCCCTTTCCACTTCGAGAACATGCTTCACAAGCCAGACTTAGTGGTTTCTGATTGTCCTGGTTTCAGCTGGGATAGAGTTAATTTTCTTCCTAGTAGATGACATAGTGCTGTGTTTTAGACTTAGTTTGAGAATAACGTTGATACCACACTGATGTTTTAGTTGTTGCTAAGTGGTGCTGACACTAGTCAAGGACTTCTTCAGCTTCCCATGCTCTGCCAGATGCACAAGAAGCTGGGAGGGGGCACAGCCAGGACAGCTGACCCAAACTGACCTAAGGGATATTCCATACCATATGACGTCATGCTCAGTGTATAAACTGGAGGGAGTTGACCAGGCAGCTCTGATCGCTGCTCAGGAACTGGCTGGGTATCGGTCAGCAGGTGGTGAGCAACTGCATTGTGCATCACTTATTTTGTATATTATTACTATTGTTGTTATTATTTTCNGATTCTCTCCCCCATCCCACTGGGGAGTGGGGGGAGTGAGCAAATGGCTGTGTTGTGTTTAGCTGCCTACCAGGTTAAACCACAACACAGATGTAAAAAAAGAAAACCCACAAGCAAATAAACCCAGCAAGGATGAAATCGCTTTTGGTGAAAAAGAAGTGTTACAATTTCAAGTTGTTGCTGGTTCTTGGTGACTCCAGAACTAAAGAGGCTATGCTGGGCAATGACAGTTTTTGATGCAGAAGGACAATTCTGGGGGAAATACAACTTACTATATTTCCAAAGTGATGCCTAAGGAACTTTTAGAGACCTATCTGTATTTGTTTCTTACTTATGATCATTACTTACAGGCAGACCTCTTGCTGACAACTTTCTCTTTCATTGACTTACCTGTTTTCAGAAGGTACATTAATGTCCTCTCCAGAATCTGGCCCATGCACTGGCATTTTGTCAGGTGATGCTGGTTCTTGCCCAGTTGCCCAAGGAAGGGTTTGAGAAATTAAGATTATTCTATAAAAATCCTAAACTGTTTAGTATTTAAGGACTCAAAAAACTGCATACAATTACAAAAGGTTATAAAAGCTCTTCAGTGAAATATGTAGTCGGCAACTGTTCCTAATTATCAATGGAATTTCTAATGGAGTTAGATTAGTGCTCTCACTTGTAAAGACAAGACGACAGTCCTCAAGTAATTCAAGGAAAATGTTCATCCCAGAAGAGTCATTAGAACAACCTCCAAAGACTGCAAGCAATTGAGAGGGGAGACTTTTTTTAAGCCTAGTTTCCTAAGGAACTAAGCCTATGTAGGGCAACTAAAACCCTAAGAGGAAACCTTAAGAGGCAGCTTCAGACACCATAACAACTTTATAAATCCATCTCCACAGAAACAATTCTGAAATAAAAACTGTATTTTCTTTATTACCAAGAGAAGTCTTGAATAAAAAAAGGCAAAAGCCAAGCAGTAATGTATTTTCTTGTGTAAAAGAAAAGAAGAGAAAAAAGATTCAATAACTGTCACAGCAGCATGCAAGCGACACAAGGAAAAGTCTGCCCCAACACTCCTCTTCCCCAATAACTTCTGGCCTCACATACCACTGGTGCCAGCACTGACTGTGTGATTTATCTGAGGGTGCAGTTCATGAAAATATAGCATTATCCCAGGTGAAATGAGGCTGGCAAATACTGTCCTTGGTGTCTTCTGGAGAATTTTTGCTAGTGTGCTAGTATTACTGTGGTGAGGAATTAGAATGACATGATTTGAGCAGACTAGAAACTGCAACTGTAAGGATGATCTATTAAAGACTGAAGACAGCCATAAGAACATTATGAATTGTCCAGAGTCATGTTTAACTGCACTATGTTATAGACAAATTCCAACTCTCCTGAATTTTCCCCTTAATATTCTTGTTGTACAAGCCCTCTCCCTTAAAGTAAAACCACAATGTCTACGAACATCATAATAGCATATAAACCTACCTGAAAACAGATGGACTAGAAATGTAGTCAGTGACAACCGGAGCTGCTAAAACTCGGCAGCTATAGTTAAAACCCATGCTTTCTAAAACCTGGTCCAGAACCAGGCTCCTACACACAAACCTATGCAAAATAATTCATCATTAAAGTATCAAAACAACAGCTACAAGCTTTGCTACTGATTTAGCCATGGAAAAGGCACAGAAACAATTAAAACTCCCTTTGCTGACAGCAGCAGAAGATAGCTAGGGGAAAAAAGGCAAAACCAAGACCCCTTTTACATAGGGTTGTTGTGCCGCATGTTCTTTAAAAACAGGCAGACAATTGCAAAATACAACAATGCAGGTACAGATCGGGATGATCAGCACCTGGAGTGCCTGTTGGAAGCAGCATGCTGACCCCTCCACGTCCAGGAGCAACTGCGTGTTTCCACCAATAATTACATTAAGTCTGACAACAGCCCTCATTCCTCTGGCTGGGACAAACAAAGAGAGGGCCACAAAAGCATGGCATTAATGATCTTTTGACACAATAGCCAGTTACCTGGAGGCAGCAAAGAGAGGTGACACTCCTACTGTTCAGTACATTCCTGTGCTCTTTAATTGGAAACACACAATGCTGCCTTCCAAGGAAGATGCAAATAAAATCAGGGCTTGCTAAATTAAGTAAAAAGTTTGGGTTTAAGATGGATCCTTGGGAAACACACACTTATTCCAATTAGATTTCTCAGCTTTGGCACTTCAGAGCAGCTGGTAAAAGTCCCATGGAAGAAGACATGCTAGATTTTCACAAGGGGGGGTGGGAAATCCCACCCAGAGTACTATCTATCTTACTCTTTCACAATGACACAGCAGGAAGCATTTCCATGCACTGAATACTGACCAGGTGAGTTTCACTGAGAAATAACACAGGGTGATGTTACTCAGCTTCTCCATTAAAACAACTCCGCATGGATGAACAAGTATATGAGTGTTTGCTAATCTGCAGGATGACAAAAATTGCTTTAGCCTTTTAATTTGCACCAAATACAACAGGTGAATACAATTAAAATAGGACAGAGCATTAGCATTCTTCATCTGGCAGGCCTTGGCAAGGAAGAAAGCTAAGGAGTATTTGGAAAAATGTTTCTACTTCAAGCCACATGAACAGTGTAATGAACATTCTTGTGTACTGCACATATGGCTTTGAAATGTTTTGGGGGTTTTTTTGGGGTTTGATTTTTTTTTTGACAAAGGCAACCACTACTAGGAAATATAACGGCTTTTAAGGAACCCAGCGAATTGCAATGTTCTGAGACAGTATCTCAAAACAACCATGACAGATGCATGTACGGCAAGTATTTTCTAGATTCAGCTAACAAATAGCAGATGCAGTGCCCATAATACCTCTGGCTAAGGAATACACAAGACCTGAACTACTAAGCTGATTCGGTTTTGTCTTATCAAGGTATATCCCTATTCTTTCAGTATAGAGCCTAGCTGGCTGCCACAGAAAGCAAATCGAGAGAGCCATATTTGTTCACTGTACAAAACAACAAATCTACAATTTTTAGCACATCATTCTTAAGCGACTAGTCATTAAAACTTAAAACACTTGCTCATTGCTTAGGAATCTGTGGAATCGATTCTACTGACGATTAATGGCTCTGGCCATCCACATAATACTGACAGGCTGACTTCTCTGCTAAATCCAAAGCAGTCCCAGCTAATTAACTAGTAAGCAGTTCTTTAAATTCCACAAGAAAACTCATAGTACCAAATTGATTGTATCAGTGTGAGAAGACTGAATGTTGGGAAACACCTACTTAGTTTACATAGAGATATCAATCATCTTACTATTCTGATTTATCCAGTGATTGCGACCTAACTGCAGTGCAATGTGGGCACTAGAAACGTTCTAAAAAGTAACACTACAAAAATGAACAATGCAAACTTTCCCTTAGCTCGAAACAATTATGAGTTAAATGAAAGTGGGGGAGGGGTGGGAGAAGAGTGAAGGGAAACTACAATTTTATCTGAATGCTTTATTAAATGCTGAAAGCCATCATCAACAAGCTTACAAGAAAGTTTGAGTTTAAAAACTGGCTGAGTGTGGAAGTTGGCATCAAGTCTACAGAAGTACAGTCACTAAAGAGGATGCAGTCAACACACTGGAGGGCAAATCCACCCTACAGAGGGACCTGCGTGGGCTGGAGGAAAGGCTGACAGCAACCTCAGGAGGCTCAGCAAGGCCAAATGTGAAGCCCTGGCCCTGGGACACACTCAGCCCCTGCACAGGGACAGTCCCAGATGCTGGGCTGAGGACAGCTCTGCTGGGAAGGTCTCAGGGCAAGGAGAGGCTGAGGAACAGGATGTGTTGGTGGAGAGAAGGCTTTGGGGGGACCTAAAAGCAGACCCCAATACTGAGGAGGTTACCAAGAGGACAGAGCCTTCTCAGAGGTGCACGGCAAGAGAACATGAGGTTGAGCTCATAAGCTGAAAGGGGGAACGTCTGACTGCATATATGGAAAAAGATTACTGTGTGGGTAACTAAGCTTTGGAGGACCCAACATCACTTGATGACAATCATAAGAGAAACTCACGACTGGCAAAACTGAACCCTTACAAAATTGATCGCAATGACGACGAAATCACTTGAACAGTACCATTTAATGCAGGCAAATACAGGGGTCCTATCTCTGAAAAATTAAAGTCACTCACACAAGGTGGCAGACAGTGTCCTCTGTCACTGAAAAGGTCTTTTGATGAAAACAACCAATTACAACATAGGTCTCCAGATCAATTCTGTAGCTGATAAGAAGGTACGTTTTGGATACACAAGTAGAGGGCTAGCATGCCTAAATATTGAGATAATCTCTTTAGCTAGCATTTGTGAAAATGGATGTTTGATGACTCTGCCTAAATTTATTGCACAACCTTCCAAAAAGTTACTGACATCTTGTAAAGTGTGTGGGAAAGAACTGTAGAATTACTCAAGCTGTATAAACAACTGTATGTACTTTAAAAACTAATTAGTTTAAAAGTGACTTGATGATCACTGGCTGAAGGAAGCTACAAGGGAAGAGGTTCAGTAACTGACATCTTCCTTGAGCTGAAGGAGGCCCCCGAGAACGTGTGCAGCTGAAGCTGCACTAACTCAGATCTCAGATAAGACACAGCTTTTTAAAGCAATTAATTGAACAACTTGAGCTCAGAATTTTGTATCATTGTTACATCCTAGAACAAGGCTGCTTTCCCAAAAACTACAACTACGTGCTTAGGTATAAGCCATAGATTTCATGCAAAAATTAAGAGGTTCCTTATGCAGGAAGAGATCATAACTCCCTCACAGCCTGATCTGTAACACAAACATTCACAACACAACTGTTTTCCAAGAATCAATAATAAGGATTTGATATCTACGATGTGACTCCTTCCAGCATCTGCAAGGCAGCAGTCATTTTTGATGACTTAATAGCAGCCTACAGAACCGAACAAATTCCGGTTTCACATTTTCAATAACCAGAGGCAGGCTTCAGATTAGCTGTTAACCTCTTGGGCAGCCACACTTAGCCTGGAATGTCAGCAAAGGGATCCTAGGATTTGAAATCTGAAATGACATCAGTGACATACTGAGTCTTCTCCTCCAGGAGAACCACAGAAGACAGCTCGAGGTACATCTGTTTTGGCTGTTACAAGCCATATGCTCCCACGTTGTCAAATGACCAAAGGCATTCTCTTACAGTATCTGTTAGACACAGATGTTTGTATACAAAACTATTTGTATATAGATATATTTGCACATCTGTTTGTATATAAACTGTGCATGCGGGCATACATATTACATCTACACTATTTGTATAATTGTATTACACACGTAAAAATGTCTCAGGGAAAATTCATTTATCATTCCCATATTAATCATATTGTGCATTGCAAGTATTTTCTTAAGAGACAGGACAGGACCACAGCAGTTTGACTTCACAACAAAGTGCTTATACACTACATGACATCTATGCCTGAGAGAGACAAAAACTAACTCATGCTGCAATTGCATCCTTTGAGGCTAATTGTAAAAGCAGGCATTTCTCTCCCTTGCATAACTTACTCTCTCCAGACAAGCTTTATTGTTTTTGTCTTGATGTTGCTGTAAAACATACTATGGAGCTATACTATCCAGCACTACCTGGTGCTGTCACTATCAATGAAATACCTAACCTAAATTCAGATAAATTCCAAAAAAGTTAACAGGGCAGAACATGAATTTTACAGATACCTGTGGAGACTACTTAGAGTTTACTAAATAAAAAATGTTTGTTCCAAAAATATTTTTAATTCAGAAGACTGTCAAAAACCCCACTCAATTTCCCTCTCACTTCTTCCACAGCTGCATTTATGGGGGGGGGCGGGGCAACCCAAAACCAAAAAATTCCATGCTATTAGTGTAGCAGCACGTATTTTGAGTGCTCACCTCTCCATTTTTGAGGGAGGTGTGTTTTTAAAAGCAGGTAAAATTCTTCCTTTCTGTGGATTCACAAGATTTCCAGTTTCTGAATGAGGTTGAAACATGCAGGACAGCGCTTTCTTAGCATTTCATCACTCTTTGGGAAGATAATGTTACTGTCTGGCTGGTCTGAGGTCTAATAACTTACTTGAAGCACCGGTAAGGCTCACCTACCACAGCCTCAGCACACCTGACACAAGACTGTACTAGAACTATGGGAACATGTCTCCTTACAAAAACCTACCCAGACACCAAACAGCTTTCCCTCTGGCAGTTGGAAGAAATCAAGTGCCAAATTCACCCAGCAATAGGTATGTAGCCTCACCATTCCCAAAGAGCTACAAATTTCGCTGGCAAGATATTAGAGAATAATTCAGTCTAACAATGCAAACAAAGAAAATGATTCAGCCTGCTACCTTCACTACGCTGTTTTTTTTTCTTGGGCTGTATTCCCCTCTGTGACTCCTTTCAGTGCTTTATGGCTTGGAAGGGAAGGCTTCCTGGCACTCTTTGCCAAAATGATATAACAAAACCATTAAAAACACCTCTTCCAGAGTAGGCATCTACTAAATTTTTCTTACTTTGGGCTTTCAGTCTTGTCCCAGCCCTGCAAACACTGAAAAATACCAGAATAGCTACAAGGTCTCATTAAACAAGAAAACAGCTGAAAAGATGAACTTGCTATTCTGATGTTTCCTCTTGAAAAAATGAGATAAATTAGTGTACTGCCTGACTGTGCTTTTTCAATGAACTCTTCAAATCAACATTTACCTGGAAACTTTCTTCAAGCTTTATGGTTAACTTCAACAAAAGTATCGGAAGAGTTTAATTAAAACAAGATATCTTGAACATGCCAGCTGTAACTTTATATGCTTGAGGTATGCATCCATATAATGTAACATGACACAACTTCAGAGATACATATAAGAGGGAAGTTAGTACTTTGCCTCTACCTCCATGCTCAATCTCAGTTGAGAGGTACATCTCACAGATATTCATCAGGCCACTGAACAATACCATGTTTTGCTTTGCCCAGTCCATAATATACACAGAAGAAACAGGATCAGTAAAAAGAAAATAAAGTTTCCACTCCTGTCTTTCAGACATGCCCAGATTTCTCCTGGCTTAATAAAAGCATGCACCATGTAGGAGTTGTGAACAAAAAAGTTGCATTTTGAAAGAGACAGAGAAGGATGAGATCTTTTTGCAGGCCTGTTAAGGCAAAGGCTACTCATGTAACTGCACCAAACCAATTCACTATCATTTGCTGCACAGAACATGTACAACTTCAGGGAAAATCTCAGAAATAAGAAGGAAAAGATAATCTATTTTGGGGATATGACTACATTATGGTCAACAATTCTAGTGTATGGTGAATAACACTGCTGTGTTGAGTTTACTTTCCCAGATAAAGCACATTTTGTTTGAATAACTGGTTGCTGATACAATGAGTCACTCAACTGCCTGAAGTAGCAGCTCGAATGCTTTAAAAGGACTGCCTGGGAATCGCCAACTACAGTATGTGTATTTGTTTAGGAACAACACGCTTTAAATAAACCACTGACTCACCTTGTCACGTAAATGATGCTCTGCAGCCTCAATATTCAAAGGATCATCAAAATTCAAAAGATCCTGGAAAAGAAACAGAGAACATTATAGGGTTCCCACTCACTGCGTCATACAAGGAATCCAAAGCCCTAATGAACAAGATAATGAAGCAAAGCAAACAAGACCAGCGAGTGTAGTGCCATTTTCCAACTACCTTGATAGGTATCCCTGCCAAAGGTAGATGCAAATGAGTTTGATGACTGCAAACCAAATTACAAGTCAATTAAAGGACAACAGCAGCAAGGCATTCAACCCCATCTGGTGTCAAGCCACACACAGCCCCGTGACACTTCTCTCTGGCAGTGATGCATTTCTATTTGAAAACTGAGACGGTTTTAAATCAAATTTTGAAGGAACATTTGAAGTTTCAGAAGGCACAATTCCTGTTGATTTTTGTTCAAGGGTGAAGTAAACTCTTAAAAAACCCTGCAAACAGCCAGGTGATAAAGCAGGAAGAGCTTTCTTAATACCATCTCCACAGCAAAGCAATTTAATTCCCTCTGTGAAGAAACTACATAACCTGGAGCCTGACAGACCAGGGAAGTTTTAGTGCAATGCAAAAAACAGGGCCGAGAGGAAAGGGAGTGCAAAGACCCCAAGAGCTAAGGGCATGTGGGGCCAGGGAGCAGAAATAATCAAAACAGATCTCAGGTCTGTCAGTTTAATCTCAATAAATATTAACTCCAGAAGGAGAAAGGGTCTAGGGTTAAAACCAAAGGAAACCAAGATGCTGATAGAAATTATCATAAAAAAATAACATCGAATCACAAACCACCCTATTCTGCCTGCAGCCCAGATCACTTTCCCCAGTTTAAGGTTAGCCTGTGACAGCAGTGAAATGCCATCGTTTCACAAGTGTGAAAGGCTCGTGTCACACACTGACTCATTTTCAAGCAGCAAACCTCCCATTTCATTCAAACCAGGACACCAATCCACCTCATTTTCACTCACTTTCTTCAAGAAAACCACAAAAGAATCTGCAAGGCCAGTCCAATCCAATGCCAGCTTTTCAAAGCCTAATTATTTATAAGCAGCTGGGTGTGAGGGAAATCCAAGAGGCAAGCTAGGAAGCATGGCTCTTACAGGCCATGACAAATCCCCATGGTCTCCGATGCATGACCATCACTCTTTGCAGCTGTTTGCCCAACGGATTATTTTTACGTGCAGTTCTGCCTCTGAAGGCACTTCTTTGTACCTCCAGTGCATTTTGCTTTCTTCCAGTTATTTAGCATGCAGTGGGAGACTAACTGTGAAATGCAATTACTCTTTGTTGAAAAAGCAAAATGCTCTCCAATCTTCTAAATCAATTTACCAAAGAAGTTGTTGAAACAAATCAAGCCTTTGGATACCAAGAAAGCTTAAGAGATTGTAGCCAGTCACCAGCTTGGTCTTTGCTGGAGGTTTTAGAAACACACCATGATCCTAGTGATAGTGCTGAGAGCAGTCACTGCTCTGCCCCTCACTCCTGCAGGTAGTGGTGGAAGGAATTCCTCTCTCTGAAAACAGGCTGCGGCTAGCAAAGCCCACAGCGATGCTCCTCATCCAAAGCTTTTCACAGCCTCCTCTGTACACCCTGGAGTGGCTGTGGTAGTTCTCTCCAGAGTAGATGACAAACGTGGTGACCAAGTTAGTGCCTTTCTTTGCTTTCTCCTGACCTTCCTACCTAGCAGCAATGGCTGCAGAAGGGGACCATAATCCTGGACTCCCTAAAAAAGCCAGCTTTTGTACAGTAAAGACTTCGCTTCTCTCCTCTTTTAGGGCAAAGCAGATGTTGCATCCTGCCTGCATCTTGCAGCTTCCTGCCCTCTCCTCCATTTTAGTTATGCAATTATGAGGCACAGGTTTCTTGCTCCTGTCAATCTAAGGAAAAGGGGGAAAATGGGATCCCTGAACAAAACCATATTATTTCTGCGACAAGTCTGGGTTTATGCAAATTCTGTGGGTGGGTACCGAGGCTCCTGAACAGGAATATAAGTGTTCAAAACAGCAATGAGACTGCAGGGCAGTCATTAATTCCGAAATATCATTTTTAAAAAACATTAAACCCAACACAATTCCTTCTCAGAGCAATATGAATTTCTATTTCCTGCAAACCAGCAGAAGGAATTTCATACTGTGTGGAAGATCCCAACTAACCTGTCACCAAAATATCCCGTAATAGATTTGTAACCCAAAGTAAAAACAATGTATGACAAAGCTGGAATTTCAGACCATCTGTATGAGTCTTGCAGTTATACAAACAAAAGCACAAACTGATTTTATACTTGTACAACACCCACTGAAGCCGAAGGAAATAATGACCTTAAGTTTAAGAGGCAACAGACGGGGTTCACATTAGGTGATGCTGAAACCAAACCAGGCAGGAAAAAGGAAAGTGGATATGCAAAATATTCATTTACTTACAGTAAATAAAGAGTTTAACCCCCAGACAACATCCTGCAAAGGAAAAGCACAGTCAGTTAGGCAGGCATTTCAGGTGTTTTGAACATGTTCACATACTTTATTTTTCTTTTTTATTAATCCATGAAATTACTGGAAATCAAATCTAGATTAAGGATGATGTTTTACTAATTTAAATCAAAATATTGAAAAAGCTTTCCCATTTCATGGATGCTTGATATTTAGAAGTCACCAAAAAACAAATACTGCATATTCAAATACAAGTTCAGATCTTTCTGTGCATATAGGAGCCTTATTTGTGTTGCTTCTCTGCTCAAGGAGAGGTATAATGCCTTAGTATATGCCACCAACTGACTGCACTGCTTAGTTCGAAGGGTGGGTATAAAACTTAATTCAGCAACCCATTAAAAAATTGAAATGGTGTTAGACAAATATTTGAAACTGTGTCAAAATATCAGAGAAAAGAGATTTAGGTGTAGTATGAGTATGGAGAAATACCATTCTTCTATAAGCATATGTCTCAAATGTGCCTTTAAGTATCTATTTAAACACAGCTGAATAGAGAGGGTTTGCAATTCCTGCAAACAGGACACTTCAGGGGAATCTGCCTCCACATGGTGTGATGAAACACAGCTTATTTTGGGGTGGGCATCTCCAAAAGGGTTCCTCTAGCACTGACCTAAGAGCCCACATCCTCAGTTACAACCTTCAGAGAATAAAATGCACAAGATCCAAATACTACAGAAAGAGACTTAAAAGCACCACCTACCACCAACTCCGAGGCTAAGCTTTTCTACCTAGAGGAAAGCCTATTTTCTTTAGTAGCGGCAAAACTTTAGCAGCAGCATACCCTACTGCAAAATCCCACTGCAGTCTGGGCACTGGAGCTCACACCTACCAGACAATTAAATGCTGCCCTTAGAGCCTGCTAGCACTTGATTGCCTACCCACAAAACACACACTGCCTGATTTCCAGTAGCGGGACAAACACTGCACGTTAGTCATTTCATGGCTAAAACATACCTTTTACACTAAAGATAAAGCCTCAAAGTAAGAACTTCCTATCCACAGCAAAGAATTTCAATAAACAAGCATGTTTCAGTTTGTTTCCTGTTCCAGACCCTCTGCTGAGAGCAGTGGACCACAGAAATCCATATACCTTAAGAACGCTATCCAATTATGTCCTAATGAAAAAGACATGATGTCAGCATTATCCAGACAACAGCCTCTCACGATCCAATTTTCCTTTGATCTTGCACAAACAACCTACTCGGTTTATCTGCTTTTAATAACGTGAATCTGCCCAAAGCTGCTATTGTCAGACAGTTTTCAGTTTCAGCATCTTCTCCTAATGGAGCTTCTGAAATCATCAGGTGTGGCAAAAACAGCAACTCTTTCAAATATACTCATCATCTTCAGTGGCAGCACAGACACATAAACCGCAAAAAAGGACACATCTAAGACACCTAAGAATTACAGTTATCCATACATTTTAAGACTATAGCGCTGAGCAGTCATCCCCACTCCCAAATGACCATACTGTCAGTTCCTTGGCAAGTATGAGAAAATGGACTATTTCAAATAACGGATGAAAGTCATCGTTTTACACTTTAAGTTCTGTGCTTCTTCAACTACAACTACTGCCATAGAAACTGGGCAACAGAGATTAGCAAAACATGGTATTGAGAAATCCTGTATTAAGCAATCCTGGAGATAAACTAGTTGTACAGTGCAGTGGTGCTAGAGAAAAAATAGCCAAAGTCACTGATTAAAGGAGGATTTCAGTGATGTGGAGAGCCTGGAAGAGTGGGAACAGGCATGATAGGTCTCAGCTTCCACTTCGCTCTCCTCAGGCATGAGAGGGTACACAGCACAGGCTGCCAGGGCATCACCGCTCTCGGGGTCTGCTCCGCTCTGGTGCCCCTACGTATGCTGCCCCAGCATGGATGCAGCCCAAGGACTGACTGATGCAGGCTGTGTAACCAGGGACAGCTGGGAGTCCCTCTGTCTCCAGCCAGCCACTCTGCCTCAGGAGATGCTTTGACCCCTGAAGGTCAGGAGCCCCCTCCACTGCTCCCTCAAAGGCTGTATTCTCCTTCAGGGAGGCAGAGTGAATATCTTAGGGATGTTAAGAATTTCTTGAGTCCGATTTTAACCCATTGTGTGTTTCCCACAACCTTCGATAAGACGACCTTACTAAAGCACAGTGATTTGCTTTCTTCCACTTGAAGAAGCAGGAATAAATTAACTTTAAGGGTCATCTTTCACCTACACAATGTGACAGCAGACTGTAGCTGGAGAATGTGATGCAGAATTACAATACTGCATGTTAAAAAACATCCTGAAGAGGTATGAGGAGCTCACACTAGCACCCTGGGGTCTGTCCATTTCTAAATCCTGCCTGAACACCAAAATGGCATTCACAGGGTTCCAAACTGTTCACAACTGTTCAACCGCTTACCAGCATGGCTAAAAAGAAACAAATAAAAGAGGAAGTCAGTCCCATTGATTCTGAAATCCTGAAGGGCTCACCTTCTCTTTACATTTAACAGTGCTGAAGCCCCCAGTCTCCCAGAGCCTCCCCCACCAGGACACTTGCAGATTGTCTCTCCACACAAAACAGATTCTGCTCCAATATAAGCAGCGACGAGCCATAACTCACACAAGTAAATGCTGCAACTCAAAACAGAAATGTAAGTTATATCAAATTATTTTCCCATTCTGTAAATACCCACTTTCAAAGTTTACCTAGATTGCTCCCAAATTCTCATTTGCTGACCCCTGGTTTTAAGACTTTGGGATACTTGACTCATTCAGAATTCTGTGCAAAGCCAGCCTATAAAAAAAGAAAAACAAAACCAAAACCAAACAAACCACACACACCACAAAACCCCCCAGCAAAAACCTCTGTAAGGCTCCGAGTTTTCAGAGTGCTATACATTTTTACAGCCATTCTAGACACCAAAAAGCATAAAAGGATATTATTATTACTGAATAACTTATGTGTGAAGTTCTTAATGTTGTTTCTGATGTTTCCACCTATTCAAGTTTTATGATTTGCTGCATTCATTTTATACCCTTGCATGGCTCCATAAAAAATAATGCTAAATTACTACCAGAGGGCAACACTTTTTGTAATGAGTTTGAAGCTAGCCTGGATTTAAATCTAGGATATTGAGAAAGGCAAGTGGAATGGAACAGATGAGCAAGAGTTAAGCAAGTATTTCACATTTGAAAAACTTGACACTGTTGCACTGCAAAAATAATCACTTTGCATTATTGACTTCACCAGAGCTGCTTGCTGCATAAAGATAAGCACTTGCCTAAACACTTGCTTCATATCTTCCTGATGACTAAAAGGATTTGCAAGCCACTGAAGATCCTGTCAGATTTAACAGTTCAAAAACTTCTGTTTTCTTTTAATGTAATCATAGAATGCTTTGGGTTGGAAGCGACCTTTAGAGGTCATCTAGTCCAACCCCCCTGCAGTGAGCAGGGACACCATCAACTAGATCAGGTTGCTCAGAGCCCCGTCCAACCTGACCTTAAAGGTTTCTAGGGATGGGGCCTCCACTACCTCTCTGGGCAACCTGTGCCAGTGCTTCACCACCCTCATTGTAAAAAATGTCTTCCTTCTATCTAGCCTAAATCTACCCTCCTTTAGTTTAAAACCATTACCCCTTGTCCTGTCACAACAGGCCTTGCTAAAAAGACTGTCCCCATCTTTCCTATAGGCCCCCTTGAAGTACTGAAAGGCCGCAATAAGGTCTCCCCGCAGCCTTCTCTTCTCCAGGCTGAACAACCCCAACTCTCTCAGCCTGTCCTCGTAGGAGAGGTGCTCCAGCCCTCGGATCATTT
>VYZW01056287.1:2632-13457 GCA_013401315.1 Balaeniceps rex | reverse complement strand
CCTTGGTGAAGCCATGCTGGCTGTCTCGAATCACCTCCCTGTCCTCCATGTGCTTTAGCATTGCTTCTAGGAGGATGTGCTCCATGATCTTGCCAGGCACAGAGGTGAGGCTGACAGGTCGGTAATTCCCAGGGTCCTCCTTTCTACCCTTTTCAAAAATGGGCACAATGTTTCCATTCTTCCAGTCGACAGGGTCTTCACCTGACTGCCATGACTTTTCAAATATTATGGACACTGGCTTGGCAACTACATCAGCCAACTCCTTCAGGACTCTGGGATGCATCTCATCAGGTCCCATAGACTTATGTATGTTCAGGTTCCTCAGGTGGTCATGAACCTGATCTTCCCTTACAGTGGGAGGGGCTTTACCCCCCTGGTCCCCATCTTGTGGTCCATCGACTCGGGAGGGGTGAGGAGAGACGTTGCCAGTAAAGACTGAGGCAAAAAAGCTGGTGAGTACCTCAGCCTTCTCCTCGTCTGTTGATACTAGGTTGCCATCCTTGTTCATCAGGGGAGATACACTTTCTTTAACCTTCCTTTTCTGGTTGATATACCAGTAGAAGCCCTACCAGTATGAAGCATCATCCTTGGCTTCAAACATTTACTGAAATTCTGGCTTAAATATTCTGAAAACAAAGTTAACCCTATGTACAAGAATTTTTAAATGTTATCTCCACATGTAGGTGCAGGGCAGATGTCGCCTCAAAGTGTTAATAATGCACGCCTTTATACTGCTCCACTTCAGCGAGAGAATCTACTTGCAAAAGAAGAATCAGACATAGGGATCTGCCTGTTCACATGGCAAATACTTGACAGGCTGTTTCCTTCACAATGCTTCTTTTTGATACTTTCTTCTACATGCTTAACATCAAAGTTACAGAGTACAAGTAAACCCACTACTGAGGTGTAACCTGAGAGCAAAACCAAGGACCTATCGCACTTTTCGTAATGAAGCGGCACGGTCTGCTCAGGACGGACCCTGCAGAATTCCCCAAAACACTTTATCTGGTTTCTGCTCCAGCTGTGCCCAGGCAGGCCCTCTCCCTGTCCTCCTGGTCTCCCAGAGGCTTTGCATCAGCACAAATGTCATCCATGAGGTTAGAGGCCCTTGCGAGCCAACTGCAGGTCTCACGTAAGCAAGTGTTTTTAATTCCCCTCTACTATGTTAGTTCAGAAGATTCAAGTGTCATACCTGAACTGAAGAGCAGTACCTGGTTAAACCCATAGTGGAAGAGGGGATAACAAAGGAAACATGCTCTGCTCCTTGCACTGTCACTATTTTGAACTCAAGCATGGGGAAGTCAACACAAGCAAGTCAGAATATCAACAGACTGTTATAAATAATGCTTTATAATTGCCCCTTTTCATTGAGTGTTTTTGTGTTGCATTTGAGTGAAAAGTTACATTAAATCCCTGCCCACAGATTTATTTACGGCATGCCAAATAAGGGGAAAAAAAAAAACTGCCGCTGCAGTAATGTTTAAAGTTCAAGAGCAATGAATCAAAATACTAAATACAGCTTTGGAAATAGCCTCTCCTGAGGCTGGAGTCTCAAAGCGTTGCATTTGTAGGAGGTCCTAATTCAGTTAGTCACCAAATCTTCCCAAGTGGCAGTTCTCACAACCACTTCACAAAAGTGATACCATTGAAACCATGTAGCAGACAAGTGTTTAGCTACGCTTGCCAATGTTTGGAAATAAAACCACACAGCATTTCTTTGGAAGAGAGAGTAAACATGTAAATTAAGATTTTTCCTTTAACAGGTGAAGTATATTTAATACATTAATTTAAGCAGAGAACAACCCAGATAAAAGCAGCTAATGAACTTCCAATCAAAGAAACTTCTTTAGAGATCTAAGGAGCATTTCTGATCTAATAGACTGATTAAATTAAAGCTCGTTGCTAAACCATTTTTTATACACAAACAATTTAACCCATTCAGATCAATGAAAGGAACAGCAGTCATTTATACAAGCAGATATCTGAAGCAATTTCTTTTTAACAAACTGAAGCAGTAACTCCAATAAAACAAGTGCCAAGCTTTGTACATCACAGTTTAGAAGAGTGCTTGAAATTACACCCAAAAACTCAGCATGTTGAGTTATGGCTGTCTCCTGGGGCAGCTCTCTGCTGTCCTGTCTATGCACCAGCTCAAGACGGTTTTCCACTTCCATTCACCTTCTTCCATCATCTCTTACAAACAAGCCCAGCTTCTTTCTCTCTTCACTGCAGCCTAGAAAACCAAGCATCCTTCATCCCACCCAGTCCCACCTTCCCCAGGCTCTGCTGGACTTCTCTTTCTGCCTCCTCAACACACCTCCACAAACATCTCTGATTTCTCCTCATGGACTAACCACCTGTTTGCAACCACCACATGTAACTGACTGCACAAAACTTATCACTGGTCCAAGGGGTTAAGAAAAAAAAAAGTTATGTTTTCACACCAGAGATAGTAGGCACTTCTTAGCTTATGAAAAAACTGCTTCCCTCCCAAACAGTCTTCTCCCAAATAAAATGTTCTCTTTAACATTTCCTCTCCCTGTGCTGTTCCTCTCCAATCTTGCATATAACACTGCTAGAGTATCTTGCAAAATTCCTATAGCAGGTAAAACACCATTTCCACCTGGAATAAGGTGATGAAGAGAGTGTCAGCTTCATTTAATCAACCACAAAGGCCATCTCAATTCTCATGTGCCCGCAGTCCCAGCCCATGCTTCCTACCCAAACACAACAGGAGCCTATTTAGAGGGCTTTGGGTAATTTAAATGGCATGAACTGCTCCAGTTAGCAAACACAAAAAAAAGGAGGAAGGCTGGAAAACGATTTCTTCTGTGCTCAAATATACTAGAGGGAAGAAAACAGAAACAGTTATAGTCTGTTCTTCTCCCAGACCAAGACAGCTGTGAATTGCCAAGTATGCAGGAGCACTCGTCTAAAATCCCTTACTTTTGTTACTGACTCCTTGACATTTGTCCCCAAGGTTATTTCAGAGCAAGCAGATAATCTTTTATAAATTGTTCCCAGGGGAATTCTGCGATAGCTTCTTAATGAACTACACTACAGTGATTATGAACACTAAAGCAATAGCCCTCCGGAGACCAGTCTACTCAACTGATTAAAGTTGACACAAATTGCATATTCAGAAATCAACAATTTGGGGAAAACAAGCATGGTTTAATTAGACTTACTAATGTACTGCACTGTTCTACTGAATCACTCTTTAAAAACCCCCTAGTAGTAACAGCTACTGTATTTAAAACAAAGATTAGGCTTTGTCAGAAGCCATTAAAGAGAGAGAAAGAATTTTTTTGCAAATCTTTTATGAAGCAAAGGTTATTAAAAGGCATTGATTTGTGTAAGTATTTTCACCAGCCTGGGCACATACAGAGGGGAAAAAAAATAAATCACTTCTTACAAAACTGATAAAGCTGACTTATAAAATCAAAATACAACACAATATATCCATGCAGAAAAACCTGCTGAAGCTTATTTTTAAAAAAATAGAATAATGTCAGATCTACATAGGCGATTGTATTCAGTAGCTTATACCTTCTCTTTACCAAATACGAGGTCTGAAGCTTTTTTGTCTGCTGCTTATTCAATTTTTGGAGGTAGAAAAGAAAGGCAAAGAAATGAAAGCAGTAACAATGGACATTTTAAGAACTTTAGAGAGCAAAGGTATTAAAGAATATAAATCTGTTGCACTGCACTTTTCTTTAGATGACTTCCTTTACAGAGGGAGACTTGAACCATTGAAAGGTACCTTGTGGTAAAGCTGTGCCTTTTGCAACAGCTACAAATACCTATCTAAATTGTGATCAACAAGGACATTCAGAAACCCATTTGACTGTGACAACTACATCTCCCTCACTTGGTTTTTGCTGAACATGCACAGGCTCTCCGCAGTCCCCGGTGCAGATCAAAGCTGCAAGGGACAGACCAGCCCTCATGAGAACCACCCCAGCCAGGCCAGGCACTTGCACAGCGAGGAGGACACCAGTGAACTGGTCCACGTTCAGTTCAGAGCAGCTGTGCCATCTTGAAGCAGAACCTGCCATCTTGAAGCAGAACCTGCCCCTATCCCCACTGTCTGTGGGGTCAGGGCAGTGTGTGAAATAAACTTCTGGATAAAGTCAGGCCAGATGTCCTGCTGCAGATGCATATCACATGGGCTCCAGCACCAAGCAGGGATGCAGAGGTCTGGACCAAAGAGGACACTACCCTCCAAATCATACCAAAAAGAAGGGTCTGAACCACTGGGAGCTCCTACCACACCCTGAAGTGCTTCTTACATTATGAAGAGAGACAAATGGTGCATGTCCTTTCATGTTTGCTGACAACCAACAGCCCTCAAACGGTTGTGACTCTTCTACCTCTTTACTGGTTCAAAAATCTCTTTTCCATACCTCCCTCTACCTTCTGCTGCCACTCCCTACCCCCTTGCTAAATTACTGTTTCTTCTGTATTTATGTGCTTGTTTCACTGCTTCCCTAGGGCTGTCTTCTGCAGTGCTGATATCCCCTTCAGTATCCCAGAAAATAGAAGGCGGCATGTGCAGCTTATGCCCCGATTTTTTTTTTTTTTTGGGGGGGGGGGGGGGTTTTTTTTTTTTTTGGGGGGGGGAGGTGGTTTTTTGTTTGTTTGGGGTTTTTTTTGGAGGGGGTGGTGGTTCCGCTCCTGCTGCGCTGAGAAGAACAGAGTAGAGCTTTGAAGGAGTCCACTTTACTTGCAACATCAAGCAGTTCAGTATCAGCAGCAAGAATTAATGAGAACAACACAGAACATAAGAGGTTTACTGTTTTCCCTTCATCCTGAAGACAGCAACAGTTATTGTCTGTTTAAAATACTCCTCTACACTAATTACATATAATTTTGATGGCAGACCACCCGTTTTCACTAAGATGATGAATGAAAGTTTTTTGCTTATACTGACACTTTTGAAACTACTCAGGTTTATGCTTAAACGTTGAGGTAAAGGTAACCAGAAAAATTAAGTCAAGACCCTCTGATTTATTTCTCCAAGAGATTACAGTTTGACATTAATTAATTAATAAATTTATTTTACTGCCTGAAGACAACCACAGAACCAACACAACAAATAGGGCATATTTTCCCATTTAGTATTAAATGCTAAGTAAATAAGCAAGCCTCTTATGGATAAACTCCAAATAGCAATAATTTGTCATAAATGAGTCCATTCCTTTTCAATTAGATTATCTAATAACAGAGACAGATATTTCTTAACCTAGTATCTGAAGTTATGGGAAAGGAATTTTCCTACAGGTGGGTATAAAAAGCTGCCCTGTGTATCTATAGTTTAAGAATATCTTGATGTTTCCCATTCCTGCTCCTGTCTCTCCCGACAGCAGTAACAAGAAAATGACAAAACCCAGCTCTTTAAAATACCTCAATGAAGAGATGAGATGCATATACAACATGAAAATCCTACAGAAAATAGTCCTCCAGTTATCTGAAACCAACTGTAGCTCCATCAGAACAGGGTTACAAAAAAGGACCAAATATTCCGTATGCACATTCATCATACATTTTAAAATACTGGTTTTAACATTACTACACTCATCCAGAGTCAGTCAAGCACAGTTGCACAAGTGTGCTTTGATTCTTTTCATGGTTCATAAATCAGTCACTGACCAATTTCCAGTTGTAGTTTGTTAGAGATAATTGCAGAAGGAACAGCTTGACTTTTAGAACCAATTAGGCAATCACAATACACAGTTCTACTTCTTCCTTTATTTTTTAAAATCAATCACCCAAGATAATTTTATAGGAAAGTGAAAACAAGCATTTGAGAGAAAGCTGATGAATACTAGGGAGGCCTATCTTAAGTAGGCAGACAATACTCACAGCAAGTAAGGTACAAGGAAGTGCATGTTGAGGACTAACAGGAGCTACTGAAGCACTTTTGAGTTTGAAATTGGAATTATTGAGGGGGAAGAAGCAGGGTATCAGAGCAAGAATAGCATTATTTTATACTAGTTATTTAAAAGCTGGTATTGTCAGTGAAATAAAAATCTGAGAACAAAATGGAATTAAAACCACCTATTTGCTTTTTGCCTGGAAAACTTCAGTTTTGACCATCAGACCTAAAAGCAGAAGAAAAGCAAGTTCAGACAGTCTGAGCAGAGGCCCAAAATAACTTCAGCAGTCCTCTGCTTTATGAATACTGTTTTAGAGAAAAAAGAAGTATGCAATAAAATGATGCAGAACATAACAGAATGGAAACTGAAAGGTAAATAAGCTCCTGTTGCTAACTCATAGCTAGCTATAAAGAATTGAAAGATTACACAAAGATCAGTCAGAAAGCATTGCATCAGTTTTTACACAATCCATAAGCAAACTGCTACCAGAAATTATCTAAGAATTTAGGATTCAGCAGTGTTTCTATGGATAAAGAAAACATGTACAATTTTATCAACAGTGATTAAAAAAGCCTATATAGATTGTTTTAAAACATTAACCTACCAATTATCTGTTTCAGGGTTAAAGCCGAACTTAACCTGATTTTAACAGTATCTAATACAGGAATTCAGAGATAGCACACTCTTTAGTGCCTTCACTAGTACAGAGACTGCTGTTAACAGTGGTCCATGGAAACACATTCAGTAGCAGAAAGACGTGAAGTGGAAAAAAGATAATGCTCAACACTTAGTGACTTAAAGAGACTTCAATCATGGATGAGATGACATGACACTGAGTGCAACAAAATGCTAGAAAATAAAATTGAGTTAGCCCCCCCCCCCCCCAAGAATTCTCTACACTGTTAAAACATATTTTATCAGATAACTTTTAAAAATTATTTAGGAGATTTTATTTTTTTATTTCTGAAAGTTAAAAGGCATAATTTAAATTCCTCTTCAAGTTTCCACCCATTTGATACTAAAGAAAGTGTTAAAAAGGTCACAGCAGTTTGTTTTGAAGGATTTTTCATGTAAGAGCTCTGCTGCCACCACAAGGATACAGGAGACAATCTAAAACTTCTAAAACTTAAGCCTTCTAAAAGGTTAAGCACATAACATGAATGCATGCAGAGCTGGTTTGTGCACGTGGCTTTTGAGGTTTTGTGTTATCTATTTGAATGGTTTTACTAATGCACTCAGAATGGCTGCATTAGTAATGCCTGCCAATTTTTGCCACAGAAATACAGTACAGTCCCATTCTCAAACATTTTAGCAGTGATTTAGAGTGCTTTATTGGACAAATTTGGGTACTATTCCTCCAGAAAACCAGGCTGCCTTCATATAATTGATGAGTGGAATATGAAATACTGACTTTCAAGTCCATCACTGGCCAAGACCAGATACTGTCAGTAGCACTACTGTGCAAATTCACACAATATTCCGCTTGTGGAGATGAGCAGGTTCTCCAAACCATAGTGTCCAAGTGTTGGAAACAAAGGATTCAGGAAGGCTGGATTAGTGGGTGCAGATGGAGTGTTAAAAGTATCCTGGGTCACATCTCATGGCTCTTGTTTGCTACCAGTCACTCACTTTTTCATGTAATTCTGTGGTCTATAGTTAACACATACCTACCACAATTATTAATGCACACTGACAAATAACTTGACTGTGTGGCCGTATTGTCAATAAGCCAACACAATTCCATATTTTCTATCTCGGAAGCATGTGTAGTCTGGAATCTAAGCACTTGGACACTAATCAAGCTTCAAAACACATAGGAAGGCATGCATGAAGCTTCACAGGTGACAGTCAGCCAAAGATCTGAAACAGCACCTGATACAGCAGCCATCAGGAACCCTGGCTCTGACTGACACCCACCTTTCCCACGTTCATTAGTCCTTTCGAAGAGTGCACTTGGAATGGATGAAGAATATCTTCAAAGAACAGACTCACTCCAGATGCTAGTTACCATCTAATTACAACCTGTATCCCAAGCAAAACCACTGTTTGGGGAATAGTCTTGCAGCTTACCGACATCCCCAATGGTTATTTATGCTCAAATTTTTTTAAGGTCCTTTTGTACTAGATGCACAGTGTAACAACAGCGTTTCTACAGAAGTACAACTTGGAAGTTAGGACCAACATGTGGTACTTACTTTTTGTCATGATACTTCAAATCACATGAAGTGACAACATGACAAGTGAGAGAACACTTACTGAAACTGCACATTTATTTAAAATGGAGACACTGAAGAGAAAAAGTAAGGAATTAAAACTTTGCAATTTGGGGTGTTTTTTTTAAAGCTATAAAATGTGAGCTCGCAATTGTGGTGCTTCAATGCCCCATGGGGAAAAAACAAAATCCAAGGGGGATGCTGGATTTTTTTATTTTTTCTTTTTAAAAATTAAGCTACTATCTCCTTTTCTCTTGCTGAATCTTTCATTTCAACACCCATACACAAAGTTCCTGGGTTTTTTCATTTGGGGTTGTGGAGGTTTTTTCCCCTCTAACTTGAAGGTAAAAACACCCTAAAATGCTTTGTATTCAGTAATTGAGTCTCCCGGTATTTGAGATTCCAGGATGTTTAATCTATGAAATTAATCACATGCAATTAGCAAACTGATGCAAGAATAAAATGGAAAAGAAGATTAATCCACATCTTCCACCATTACTGAGGATAGGAAGTTAAGTACACATAATGTCAGAATTATTCCCACCCATAGTCTTAACACGTGGCAGTATTTTAATCTCTGTAAGAAAGATACCATGAACAAAGCTAGGAGAACAGATAAAAATATATGTACATTCTTGTCTAGTTGCAATATTGGTGTACTAATTTTCTAGTGGCTGAAGCTTAAAACTTGTAGTCCAAAAACTTTCTCTGGGAATGAAATACAGGAACAGAACCAGTTAACTTAATTACCCAGTCAGTGTCTTGATTTAACCTAATATAAAAACAGAAACACAAGGGCAAAACAAAACCATACTAGCTGATGAAAAAAATAGGGAAAGGGTGTTTATGAAAACCCACAAAACCATACACATTCTACTTCACTTTCCAGAAAGTCAGATGCTCATGAAGAGATTTTACACATGAAGAAAGTCACAGATCTCATTCATCATTCATAGTGCCAAAAAGGAAATCAAGTATTAGATAAAACTCATTTTCAGTTTGCCTTTTGAAAAGAAACAAACAGCTGACGTGTACCCTTTATCTACCTAATGTAGCTAATGTTCTTTAAGAACCAAATCTGGCAGGGTTCCTGGTAAAAGCAAAAGGGAGATTATTGCTCAGTGCTCTGCAAGACTCTTCTGACAGCAAGGTCACGTAACAGTAAATTGACAACCAACTGCTTCCTGTAACAAGACAAGAGCAGTCACTGTGCTGAAGCGCATGCCCTTTGTGACAATCTCCCTAAGAGTATTTCATACAGGAACTATGACTCTGAATTTGTTAACACTGCCCAGCTGTGGTGGGACCAACATCTGAAGTCATTCTGCAGTCACAGTAGCACAACTACCAGCAATTTTACATGGCCAGATTTCATTTACATTTTAGTGACTCGGGTAGAATGACATTTGAGGCAAGGTTAAAGGGCAGAGGCAGTTAGTTCCCTACTAGAGTGATGAAAACAGCCAAGAGTGCCCTGCTTTATGCAATACCTAAGTGCAGATGTGCTGCTCCCCGCTTTGAACACTGGGGATGAAACAGAATTCAAGACGGTGCAGTAACTACACTCTCCGATTCTGTTCCACGTGGCACTTCTTCCAAATGCAACTTGCCTTTCACTTTTCCAAGTACCTCCACTCAGATGGAGGGGAGGGGGGATACAGGCTATGGAAATTACAAGGGTTATGGATTACTGTTAGTCCTGCTCACATCATACTCTTCTATTTGTTGCCTGGGAAAACAAACAAAAAAACAAAAAGCCACAGACCACCCTTAATTCTTGTTTCAGTATTGCCATCAACACCTGTCGAAAGACAAAAAACTTGGTTGTTTCTAGAGCAAACCACATTATCTGTCTCTTTCCAAGTCCATAACAGTATTTTAAAAGATATATCTAGTTCGATGTATGTATCTAAAAGGAAATAGTACCTTTAATGTTCTAGTTGGAGCCCAGCCAGTGCCATCAATTGAATGCTCTCTCAATAAACTGGAAAAAAAGACACACATATTATACAGTGCAACTTTTAGTTAAACAACCTTTGTCAGAAAACATTAAGAACTTAGGAAGTAATTGCAACATAAGAATTACCTCTTGGACTATACCTAGGTACTGGGATTCTACAGCACAAGAATTGGTATGTCTTCCTAGAATTATATTCTACATAGTGTCATTACAGATCTCCCGATCTGAGCTCAACCTTTGTCAAAAAACCTGAATTATTTTCATCAAGCAAAATAAGTGACAGAAATCCTTGTGACAGTCTCAACATTGAACCATTATTTTCCCCTGAGCACAGAGATATATGCTCCACTTTAGAACATGTTCATCGCTGATGAACAGACAGGCTTGCAGAATGACCCATCTCTCACCAAACCTGGCACAATTCAATCCAAAAAAACGGTATTTTTGGTGGCATATCTAATTAGCAAGAAAGTGAAGAAGTAATCTAAAACTGAAAACTCATACAGCAAAGTAGCAAAGCACAGAAATTTATCACCACCAGCAGCTTCTACTACTGAAATGATAGGGTTGAAGTGAAATAGTCTTAAACTATTAGGTTTTACCAACTTTCAGGATGACATGTATTAAGTCATTTTTAAATTACAGCAGATGACTGGACCACACAGGCTATCCATATAGTTATTTATTGAATGCGCTGAGTTTTTAATCCAAGGAAATACCCTGCAACCAGCATTACTCCTTGTTCAATGTAGAGGGGCTAGAACAAGGATTTC
>VYZW01056286.1:5000-82317 GCA_013401315.1 Balaeniceps rex | reverse complement strand
TAAGAAATCTTTTACTTTCTGAGTATGTCAGTTCGTTAAATAAAAAATGCTGACTATAGTAGATTATGAACTTGTAAACCATTCCGATTTGACTTAGACTGTTACTAAATATTTGATTCCTGAATACCTAAGTTAAGCACCGTCAACCTTAAAATACGTTGTCATCCTCTGCTTCCCTCTGCACACGCTACCTAGTGAAAATCACGTGGATTTTCACTGGATTTTCACTGTGTTGAAGTAGAGTAATTTTCATTCTATAAAGAGCAAGATAAAAGGAGAATGGAGACAACCTTGAGCATATCTTTCTGTACTGAGAGTTTACACTAGGTGGCATGCAAGGAAAGCCAAAAGCACAAACCTGTCTTAAAATTTTTGAAGTTAAAATCTCAGACTTGTTTCAGGATGTTTTTATCTTGTCTTTTGATCACTTTTAAATGTCTTTACAGGTTGAAATGTCCTCTTGCTGGTACAAATAAAAGATTTCTTATTAATACCATCAAAAACACGTTACCATCTCAAAAAGAACAAGACCAAGAACGTGAGCAAAAGGAAGACAGTAAGGAGCCTGAGCCAAACAAAAGCAGGAAAGAAGAAAAGCCAAAGAAACGCAGAATTCACCCATATACACCCAGCTTTCAGTCCAGAAGGAGAGTCAGCTACTCTCCTCCGAGGCACCGAAACAGGAACCAGCACACAAAGGACAAGCATGAAAAGCGATCAAGCAAACGATGAGGAGAAGAGAGTGACAAATATGTGTTGTTAAAAGCCAGGAATGTCATTAAGTGTCGGACTGCAGGGATGTCTCAGTTTTTCAGGAGAAGATACTGTTCAAAATTGAATTTTGAACCAAGTTGCTTTTGTGAGAAGTAACCTTGAGGTAGCTTTAGAAAACCTTTCTTTGGGACCTTCAAGAGAAGCAAAGTGCAGCATAAATCTTTCGGTCGTTTTAGAACAGACATTCCTTTCCCTTTGCTCCATTCCTCTCTCCTCTTCTGACTAAGCTTAGGGTCTTGGTGATGGAGCGTAATATGTGTGTCACTGTCTGATACAACTCGTTTAGTCACGTCACTCTTCTGGAGAGAAATTTAAATGAAGCAGAAATCTATTTATTGTGTAAAGTTGGCAGAACTTCTTTGCTGCTAACCAATAAAGAAGTTTTGCATGTTTGGATTAGTTTAGTTTTACAGAATCTAGAAGGGAAAGCTGGTCAGTGTCTGGCCAAGCATATACATTTTGTATAGAATATGAGAGTTTGCTTTCTTTAGTATAAAAGAAAGATTTAAAAGAACAGATTTAAAATGGGCAACGCTGGTTTTGATTTCCAGGAGGAACTACCAGGAAATACTGATTTTGCTTGTTATTGTATATTCACAAACCTGTCATAGATAATAATAAACATTACCCCTAAAAAGCCATAACTGCAATAATTGTCTCTGTTTAGACTTCCCTCTGTAAGGAAGTAGTTTGAACAGTCTGTTGTCATGGTGCTTTCAAAACAAACCTTGAAGACAAAATTACTATGTTCTCTGTCCACTGCTAGGAAGTTTCCAAGTAAATGTGTAATACTAGAAATGCAGAGGTGATACTTAAAAACAGTCAAATGCACACTTTCCAAGCCTGTGTGACGATTCTGTAGTGGTACAGTTCTTAAATTTGTGATGACTTGGAGCACATATAATACACATCGGAGTATTCTATGTCTCACTTCTGTTTGTGTTACAATAACAAACTTCTGTGTGAAATATTTTTTATTTCAGTATTCTCAGAAATAATTGTTTTAAACATAGGTTTCTGGTTTTAAGTGTGTTGACAATAAAATAAAAAATGTTCATTAAAAGTGCTTTGTGGTATTAATGCTTTTAATGGGTTTCTTAACTGATGTGGGCCTCTCTCCTCTAAGGGAAAGGAAGACCAGCGCTTCATGGTCCTTCAGTGTTGTGTCAGGGCAAGAGTGCCACCTATAGGCTTATCTATACCTCGTCTTGCTATACTTCCCTGTCTACTCTCCCCTCTCTCTCTCACCCTCCTTAGCTAGGAGATGGGGAGACCAAAGTTGGAGGTCTGCCGTGGCTGAACTTCGATGCATGAGCTGGGAATTACTCTTCTGAGTAATGGGAAGGTAGTTAAGCAGGCATTGAGGCCACCGGTGGCTGCCAGGGTCAACATATCCAACAAAGTGGGATACTTCTATGTTTCCACTGAGGAGTTGTGGATAATTTCTCTATTTCTCTGCAGGAACCATAGCACTGTAATAGAAGTCACAGGCTTTCAGAAAATGTCCAACGATTTAAGTGGGACCAAGGAAAAAGTAGTATCTCTGGAGAATGTGGGGTTATCTTTGGTTTAAATAAACAGATGTTATTTGCAGTCCTTATTTTGCTGGCCACTGGTGGTGTTCTCCTTAATACTCCTTTTTGGAAGGACAACACCTATAGTACCAGCTGGGCTCTGCTGCAGTGACAGTGCTGGACAGATGTGGCTTTGCAGCAGCGAACTGATCTCACCGTTGGTCAGGATTGGGCCTGGAGATGTTCCACAGGACAAATACCTGTGAATTCTTGCTGGCCTGGCTTGCAGTGATAATATGGTGTCCTGAGAGCTTTCCACACTCAGGCCTTCAAACACCCCTTTAGTATAAGTGGTGCTGTTGATTCTGCATTAATTTAAGCCAGGCTTTCAGGTAGGGAAAGTGCTTAGAGTACGCTCTCAAAATTACTCTTGTTTTTTTGTTAGACAGCACTTCCATACTAGAAGTGCTCAACTAGAGGATCTGACATGACCTAAACCAGATAGCTGGAGAAAGTCTGTTTTCATCAGTGGTGGTAGGTTCAGATCTAATTCCCCTTTTTTCTGACTTACAGAACATATGTGAATTATTAATCTTTCAGTGGTTGATTCCATATTTTAGTGCTGTGTTTCATAAGTGTACCTAATAAAACCAAAAAACTCTGCTCCTAATTAACTGTTCTTAAGGCAAATCTTCACCTGCTGATCACTTTTTTAATCAAAAATCGGGTGCGTAAAGCCAGGTTTGTATTGTGTCTGCAGTTGCTCATATTGCGCAGCACCAGCATCACATTTATAAGGTATCTTGAAGATAGGATTTAAACCCCAAAACTTAAAGCTGAGCATGACTTCTCAAACTATGTTATTAACTCTTGTAACTCAAAACACTTGTTACTCATTAAAGTGCCTAGTCTTTAAAGTAAATACATAAATAAATAAATAAACAGTGTGTTCTTGATCTCAGCTTCCCGTAGTAGTGCATTGCAGCCTAGTTACTCATGGGAGGGGAATGCACCTTACGTTAATGGCGCTGCAGTGATACTTCAAAGGTGGTGTTTATCTGTGAGCTACTGATGTTGTCTTTGTTTAGTTTCCGTGCACATTGTACAGATAACAGAGTTTATTCAGGTGAGGGCATTCTCTTGCCATAGCCACAGGAACTTGTTAATTAGACTTTATTATTATGTTGGACAGAAATCCTCCAAAATGTTCATTTTCATCAACCTGATATTGAATGTAGATTGCAAAACAATGTGAAAGAGGAGGAGAAAACATTTTGTGATTGGGCTTTATGAAATACTTCTATTAGTTTTGACTGTCAGTGATATAGTAACATGCAGTTCTTACCTTCATTGTACAGCCTCTTCTCTTTTGTAAATCCAGTTTGAATTATTTAAGATGCATCGTGAACATCCAAGAAAAGCCCAACAGATTTGACATATAACACGACTTAGAGGCAAAAATAGACCATGCTTTTTAGACTGATCCAAGTTTACTTCACAGAAGTTTTTTGAGGTGCAGTTGTAAGAACGTTCCTTAGTGATTATGAAATTTCTACAGAAAACTAGTTAACAAAGGAGATGTAAATGTTTGTAGATCAATGGAATAATGTAGCAGGAGGGGGTTGCTTTTCCTGCACACACAGAACTGGTTTTTGTGTTGTAGCTGCAAGTCGATCACTGAGAAGCATGTTTCCTCTCCTGCCCTATCGGAGCTCTCATTAATAATTATGTGTTTTCAGTTAATTAAGCTGGAACAACACAAAAGTAGACTTGCTTGGATAAGTAGCAAGAAAACATATTTGGATTGTGTTTGGAGAAGGATTTTATTCACTTTATCAGCGGAGTCGCTGATCCACCAAATCTTTATTCATGTGAGTGATCTTTGCACTTGCAAATAATCCTGTTGTAGCTCACCCATCTATGAATGAAACTCTCGCCTGCATTAATATACACTCTTTGTTTTAGTGACCGTCAACAGGAAATAATCAAGAGTAAATGTTAAAGAGGACATATCTCCAACTAAAAAAAGCCTTAAAATTTTTGCAAACTATATATATTCACACCCTCATTTCCAGATATAGTAGTCTTAAGACAGAAAAAACTCAAATACCTTTATGCCAAATATTTAGCAGCCTCTCAAAGTCTCAAATGAACACTGTGGATGTATCTTCCTTATTTGTTTTGTATCGGTTCAGCATTGCTTAGACTCTAAATTTACCAAATACGGTTTTAGTAACTCTCATACCATTACCCCCGACCTTACAAAATGCTTCTGGAAGGCTGCATCTATATTGAATCTCGAAACATTGAATCTCCATCTGTATGCAACAGAAATAAACTTTTGTTTGTAAGGGAAAGCAAGAAGAATATGCTATTTTTACACAAAATTGCTGTTCGTGCAATATTCACCGCTGTCCAAAATGATGAGCCTTGTGCTACGACCACTATGTTGAGCCAAATACTTTAGGCTAAGGAACGGTGCAAGTTCTGTGTAGTTCTCCTGCAAGCGTCCTGTGTCTTTTATATTGTGATCGCACAGGGCTAACTGCACAAGCGCTGTGTGGGAAGCGGCATGGTGCCCTGGAGATGTGATGCAGTGTGCTGTAATGTTGGTGTAGGCCAGTTCCCATCACCTGCTTCCTTGTAGGATCTTAGGCAGGTTTTCATGTTGCTCTGGATATGTCTGTACCTAAAAAAGCAAGTTTTGCATGGTCATAAGCACTGAAGGCTGTGTTTCTCACCCATCTTCTGTCCTCTTGGCTGCTCTGCAGATGGCCATCAGCTTCCTAGTGCGGCCGTGTTTGATAAGGTCCCACAGGCTTGTGCAGCCCGGTGCCCTCCAGACCCGCTAGCCACCACTGCCATGAGCCTGGCTGTGGATGCAGGCAAGCCAGACCACCGTGGCTTTGGCAGTGAGCAGGGCAGATTCAGGGCTTAGTTTCTTCTCTGTAAATGGGGATTTGAGATGTAGGCATTCCCAGCATAGATACGTAGGAATGCTTTGGGAAAATCGCATCACAGCCTCGTGTTGATAACTTCAGGCACTCTGTATCACCTGTGAAGCACCATTACGGTCTGGAGTACGGCGTGACAAACAGACTTGTGTTCTGCCATCTCAGTGTCATCACAGGCTGTGACATGGTCACAAAAACAGCATTACAAGAATATGACACTACAGTCACAAAGGCAAAAATCAAAACTTTGTCAGAAAGTGAAGGCAATGGCATCTTTAATGGTGTGGATGAGAAAAGGCTGTCTAGACCACAGTAGAAAAACAGTGTAACTGAGGATTTAATTGGACTCTAAGTCTGAAAGTGCAGCCCCAGAGAGCCAACAGAGACTCTTGCTAGCGAGTGGAAGGGAAATCCTGCTGCCCTCTGCCATCCTCCCACCGGCACTGGTCCGGCTTTGTGTGGGAGGAACCGTGGCTACGCCATCGCACCCAGTTCATGTTCCCTTGGGTGGCAGACGCAGCACAGTGAGTCTACCCTGCTCTCGCATCGGTCCTGACCCATCTCAGGTCTGTGCTGAGATGGCAAAGATTCTTAATGTTTTTCAGCTTTAAGGCTAAAGACACAAGCCCTGCAGCTCGGTAGAGTTGACTCAATTGCTTGTCAAAAATGTACGGTAATTAGAATAACAAAGAAAAACTAACATATACTGTAGCTACTTAATCATTGATCCTTTTAAATTGTAAGTCTAGCTGTTTGAGTGAAGTTCACCTTCTGGAGATCCTACCTTGGTTTGTGCCTGCGTGGTCACAGCTCGAGCAGGTTGGCCACTGCAGGGCTTCAGCTTGGGGGAGTTCAATTTTGTCATGGAGGACCTGAAAGAAGAGCATGAATGTAGGACCACGGTATGAAAGGAAGAATGCAGGGATGTGACCTGGTGTTTGCTTGGGCAATCGGTAGCCGGAATAGTCTTAGCGCAGTCTCACTTCTCCCTCCTGCCAAGCAGGAGCGTGCCTGATCACCTCCAGCCAGGCATGTCCCTGGTCCTCTGCTTGCCGTGAAACCCGTGGCCTGGCCAGGCCATCTGTGCTTTCCTGGGGCACACAGATGGGAATGGGGAAAGGCTGCAGAAAGTGCTACAGGAGCAATATTACACGCAGCTTAGTATCGATTGTGTAAATACAACCAAAGTCTCATTTTGGGAAACGTGGGTGGGCATTCTGCTTGAGACTCTGTGTCTTCAGAATTCTCCAGCTTTTCCTGGAGAGGAACTGCCTGTGACTTTTAAAACATCCCACGAGGGATGAAAGTTTGCCCAACACTAGTAATTCAAAATGTCTCAGAGAGAGAAAAATGCCAGCAAGCAGCTAATTCATCAGGAACAGCAATGACAGACAGTTCCTGGTAATGAGTTGTTGTTTAAGTTCAATAATAAGAATATTAAGAAAGGAGTATAACACAGGAAGAAAACCAAGGCTCTATGTGAGCTATTGCTTTGTCTTAATTCTGTATATTATATTCAAATACAGTCTTCTCTCCCTACCGTATTAGCAGACACCAGAGTAATAGCAAAAGCTAAAAGGAAGGTAGGCAAAATGGTTGGTGGTGTCAATCTGGATGTCTAAACTTGGGCAACTCTGCCCACAGCAGACCCCTAAATTAAAACATTGCTCTTCAGCGTAATCCACTGTGTTGCTAAAGCAGCAGAGAGGCGGTGTTGCTGGGATTTGATGGCATTGCTGGTTGAGTTTCTCATGCTCCTCCTGCCAGTACTGAGTGGGGGTTAGTGCTTCTCTGAACCCCTCCATGCAGAGAACTCACTTGCAGAGTCCTTGGAGGACGGAGTATGTTTTGTCCAGAAAACAGTTTCACTCTGACTGTTACCTCCTTTCTCTCCTGACCTCAGTTCACTAAGCTGGGGGATGCCTGGAGGAGAGGCGGGTGGCGTTTCCCATGGTCTGGCCCTGCACCTCCTTCCCTGAGGACCCCAGCAAGATGCTGTGTGGGGCATGGCTAACTGCAAAGACCGCCTTCACGTCAAACACCTGAGACCGTTCCAGTTAAATAAATCTCTGGGAGAAAGCATAGGCTCCTAGGAAAGTGGATGGTACCATATCAATAAGTCAATCCTTATCTGGTATGAATCAGTGAAGTTGTGCTGCTGCCAGCAGAGCTGGGCTGGTTTGCACCAGCTAAGCACCTAGCTCTGTCTCCATCCAGCAGCTAGCAGGTAGGGTGAAGGGGGAGGGAAGCCAGGAGAGCAGTGTGGGGTCACCAGCAGCTCCTACTGGTCCTGTTTTACCCCTGGGGCTCACAATTTAGGTACTGCTTCCCCCAGCCCTTGCAACTGCCTGTCTAGCAGCAGGATTTTGCATCACCTTTTCTTGCAGATGGAGACTGCAAGGCCCAAGGCAGGTTCTCTGTGAACCAAAAGGGAAGGGGTCTGCAAATGTATTTTCCCTCCCTATCACCAGGCTTATATTTAGGTTGGTTATTATCTTATTGAAAATTTTATATCTATAATGTGATTTGCAAATGTATACAAGGATTTGCAGTCCTCCATGCTAACACCTGGTGTTAGCAGGGTGTTAAGCCAGCGCAGGGTGAAGCAGCTCAGGCTTGGTGCTGCACTAGCACAGCTTTTGATCTGCCCTGAGCTCCTGCGCACATCCTGCCTGCAAGAAGCACTGTAGAACTGCAGGTAAATGTACAGCTCCTCATGACATCTGCCTGGTGAAAGGACCGAAGATCAGCCCTGCTGTGGGGGAATACCTTCTCGAGGGTGACTCCGGGTCTGCCTCACCAATGAGTCCCATTTGGACTTGTATCCCTGCAGGAATCTTCTTGCAACAAAGAAGGGACTGGGAAGGCACAGCTCTACCTTTCCATAGCAGGACCTATTGCATCCTGCCCAGTAGGCTCCCTGCTGTCTGAGAAAGTAGTTAAACTAGCAATAAAAGTCCACAGGAATGAATTTTACCTAAAATTCATTTTTCTTTGCCCATTGAAAATAATTTTCCAGGCACCTCTGCCCTCGGGAGGGAGCAGAGAGCCCCCACCACACTCTCATTACTCAAGATCCACCTCCAGCCGCCACTGCCAACTTTTTTTCCTTTTTTCTCCTTTCTAGGTTGAGGTCTTTAATAATTTCGTGTCTCTTTCAGCCCAGGCTCCAGCCTGGGAAAAACAAACCTGCTCGCCTGGCGAAAGCCAAACACACACGGCCCAATTACCAGCTTCCCCACTGTTCCTTTGGGCCGGCTGGTATTCTCCCTGCCTTTGTTTTGCTGCCTGCTCCCTGCCTCCGAGCAGCTTCCTTTGACTCTGCTCCACGCAGCCAGGCAGAACGAGATCCAGCAGGTAAACTGAGGAAGGGCTATTGTCCGGCCACCCCTCGCCTGTGGACTGCTGTGGTTTATCTGCCGGCAGAGCTTCACATGGGCATACCACTGTAAAAAGCTGCTTTGCTTTTTAATTAGGGGAAAACACGATGTTTCTTAAAGAACTTGTGCATGGGGATGGCAGCATTGATGTGTCTCGATAACAGCAGACCATGTGTCATGGTTTGGGTGCTGGGCACAAGTTGCATCCTTTCGGCTCTGTCTGTGTGGTGGTTGTCTGTCTGGCAGCCTGAGCCTTGGCAGGCGCTCATCCTGGCAGCCTTGGGAAGAGCTGGGGAGGATGGATGGGGCTGCCTCTGTGGCCATGTGCTCCTGTAGCTCTCCAGGCAAGGGAAGGTGTGTGGGACCAGTGCTGCGAGGACCTGGCCTGGCTGTCCTGCAGTGGGGACAGGCTGGTGCCCATTGTTACCTGGCAGCATGATTTGGGAGGTGGGAACTGGCAGGGATGAGCCACTGCCAGCCCCCAGAGTAGGTGCTCACCATGGTGAGGTCTCAGCTCGTGCTGCTGCCAAGCTCCCCCTTTGCAGCTGCAGTGGCATCCACCTCCCATTTTAGAGGAGGGCAAACTGTTCCCCAAACATGCTGCACCAACTGAGGTCCCCAGGAGAGCTCCTGGGGGTGAGGAGGAGGAGCAGCCAGTCCTACATCCCTTTCTCAGGCAGCACCAGCTTGTCCCTCTGCCCCAGCTACCCTGTCTTGCCATGACCCAAGCGCCCCTGGAGCCCCAGGCTGTCCAGGTGATGAGGGCTTGTGCTGAGGACCAGCTCTCCACAGTTACATCTGTGCTAATAAGTAAAATGGGGCAGGAGTGGTCCTCCAGCCCCAGGGCTGCTGGCTTATGTCTGTCTGGCTGCAGTCCCTTCAGCAGGGCAGCCCGAGGCAAGCTGCCCCCGCTGAGCCTGGGCACCTTCTGGGGTGATGCTAGCTGGTGGGGCCAAAGCCATGCCAGGGTGGCACTGACCAAAGGTGATGCCAAAGAGACAAGATTGGAGTTAGATGGGTTTCTCCCTCTGACTCAGCGGATTAGCGTAAGGGTGCGAGGTGTGGGGCACGCAGCTGGCTGCCGGTACCTGTCCTCGACATCAGGATGCTTCAGGAGATGCGGTGGATGCCCCAAGACAGAGCCCCCAGGGTGCGCAGCGGCTGTGCGGCAGCTCTTTGAGATAGCAACTAAAAATCGACTTTGAAGGGTGAGAACTGACCGGAAACAAAATATCTTCCCTGTCTTTCATTAGCATGGTGGCTGCGGCTACGAATGCACTCGCTCTGCTCAAAGGATTTACAGTTCGTGAAGGATTTATGTGGGGGGGGGGAGCTGGCGAGGGGAGCACTGGGGAGAAGCTTAAAAGTGAATTGTTAGAACATATCTCCGTCTCAGCGCTCAGTTTATAAAACAAATTCTTTGGGCAGGTGCTTGAATTCACAGCCTCTTTAGAGGGAATTTATCAGCCCCAGGAATATACTGGTTAAGAAAAAAAAAAAACTATCACCATCAGCTGCTAGGAGGGAAAAGCTAATCATCTAAACTTTGCTGCGGGAGAGGTGCAGCTGTCAAAGCAATAAGGTAAATGAGTCTGAGGCTAAAATGGTTTTTGCAGCAGAACTCTGCTCCCTGCTAAATAGGGGAGATTGAACTATAGCACCATTCCACTATTCCCTGGTAATGCACCATTTTGGGGCTGACTGGGTGGTCTTAAGTCCATTGCCACAGTGGCTATATCGCTGATACCAATCAAGGCCCCGCAGCTGAGACCCTGAGTGACCTGCTTCAGCAGCTTTTTTCAAACCCCAATTCACTCATTTGTGTGGGATGCTTTTCTGCTACTTTATTTATGGGATTACATAAATGAGCCATTAAAAATGTAAATCTTCAGAACAGTTGAATAATAAAGATTTAAACAATAAGCTCAGGGCGGTACAGTACAGAAACTTCCCCGAACCAGCAGTACTGCACCATCGTGGCTATGGCAACAATAGGGGGTTAAGGGAAAGAGAGAGCAAGGAGGAAAATAAAACGTACCGGCATTGTTACAGTCACTGGCACCACAGAAAGATTAGGGATTTTTTTTTTTTGCAGAGTATTAGAACAATAATGAAGATGTGCCATTATGCGCCACAAAGGAGACCATGCCATCCCTCACATAGCGCAGGTGCCAAAACAATCGGGCTGGCCGCAGAATTGAGTTTAAGTGAAGTTTGTCCCACCTCACTGCAAAGCGTTTAACCCTTCCCGGGCCAGAGCCAGCTACAGACCTGCCATGGCTAGCGCAGGCTCTTTTCTCCTCTCTCCTGTGCCATTAGGCATCTGGTCTGAGCATCTTTCTTCATCAGCAGGGGCGACGAAGCTGTACGCCATGTGCCTTCCTGAGGAGGAGTTGGCTGCAGGTTTTATTTGGCTTTCCTTGTGCTTATATCATGTTAAAGTACCTGGTGAGGCAATAACACAGTGAAGAATTGTACTGAGGTTTAGTTAAATCCCACTGCAGCCTTTTCTCTGCGAAGGATAGAATTATGGAAGTAGCTTCTAAGCTCTGTTAAGCTCAAAATTTGTTGCAGTAGCTAGACTACAACTGGTAGACAGCTATTTTGTCTCGCAAATTTTGAGCTTAGCAGAGCTGATTTTTCCTTTACAGCTCTGTGGTTTAGGTGTCCCATAATAATCTTCATATGACAACTGTGGTGAAGAAGACTGAGATTCCACCAGCGTTTTAGACGTGCACACCTTGAAGACAAACTCTGGGCCACATCGGTGCTCTCCCTAGAAGGGGATTACAGCTTGTGGTGCACTATTTTAGCAGGTTTTTCCTATCATTCATTTCTGGGAGCTGAGTAGGCATTTTGTATAAGTAAATTTGGGAGTTTATTTGGGAGAGTAAATTTGGGAATTTATATAAAATTCCACGGTAAATCGGGGAATTTATATAAAAGACATATTATCTCCCTATTTCAAAGGTCACCACCCTGTGGATTTTAATATTTCTAACCTAGAGGCAAATGTATACCCCTACCATCCTAATTCCTGCACTGTAAGAAGGGAGAAGGGTGAGGCCAGGGCCCAGCATCCATTGCTGCTCAGTGAATCATGACTCACTCACAGAAAAGATGGTGATCACATCAAACCTGAGCCCGACCATGATGAAAACAGCTACATTCAGATACATTTCTAATTGCTTGGGCTTTGTAAAACTTATAAATTAAGTGCCACATGAAAAAAAAAAGGTTATTTTTTCCTGCAAATAACGTAAGTAGGCAAGATGTGATATGGCTTGCAAATGAAGTCTTCTACAACAACAGGTTTTCATGCATTGCTGTATTTGGCTGACCTTTAAGACATCTTCCTATTTCAGAATGATGGGACTTGGGCAGGATTCCCTTCTCACATCTGTGCAAATCCGTAGGCATCAGAAGAGTTACTGTGAATTCATGCTGGTGAAAATTAGAAGTGAAGCTGTTTCATAGTCTCTCTTATCTTTAAAGTTCAACATCCTTTGTCGATTCTTGCTATCTTTACTTTCTGAAGACTGTTTACAGCAGCGTACCAATGTCATAATGAGTTTTTAGCTATATTATAATGGCCTGTGCAATGGGCAAGGTATACAGGGCTGCTGCAATCCAGCCGAAACATGGCTTTGTGCAGTTCACATACAGAAGAGGTGCACATGTTGGGCAACCCCTTCAGAAGTCCCCACATTAGCTTTTCCACCTCTGTGCACCAAGTGAGGGGGCAGTGCAGAGGAGAGCTGGCCTTGAGGAAGATCTTCCATGGGTTAATGAGTCATGTGCATGTTAAGGCTTCTCCTAGGCTTTGATCCCATTGTGGTCTGAGTGATCTGGATCCAGGTCCTTAAGCACATTTAAAGAGGTAGTCATGGGCTGCAATCTTGTTTGCTTCAGGGAGATAAGTGAATATTAATCTTAACCTTTTCAATCTGAAAGCAGGTGCTTCATGGGAAATAGAGACTTAAGAAGATCAGCCACTCCGTCATCCTAATATACATAGTTTTTTTCTCTTCATTCTACGTCATTAATTAATTAATTCATTCATTCATTCATTCATTTTTGAGAGGAAAAAAAGGCTGATCCTGCAGTAAATGCAGCCAAAGAGATTTTTCCTATGTCTTATCTAGGAACTCTGTGTGGCTGGTGATCCTAATCCCTGTTCTGGTTCTTCGTGGTGCAACTTGTAAGACATTTCCATTGTCAAACACCTCAAATGGGTCATGGCCGTGGTTGCACTCCATCCTGGTTGAGGCTGAATCCATGTGGCAGTATGGGACATACCCACCAATTTCACAGCTGTGAATCCACTCTGGAATGGAAAAGCAAAACAAACCAGATTCCAAATCTCTTAACAACATACCACTTGCAAGAAAAGTCCATCTTTGAACCACTGGATTTGGTTAATGATGGTTTTGAATATTATATCATTGCTTCAGTCTCTATATGAAAGCAAATAATTTTATTTCATTTCCAAAGTTGGTATAAAGGTAAATGCAGTCTTCATCAGCTTTTCTTACCTCTCACTGGCAAGTCAAGAGTAAGACCCTGAAGATATTAGGACACAGGGCTGAGGAAATGGCACAAATGGCAGGTTTACAAGGTGGAGTGCACAATGAAATAAGTGTTTCCCAGCAGTTCATGTGTCTAAGTCAGACTGTAGCCCCTCCAACATCACAAGTGGTTCTCCTCTTTGTTCCCTCAGTCACCAGCACTGAAGGAAGCTTTCAGATCCTGTCTAACTTGAAACCTCTTTTATGATGTAGGAATGAAAAGTCTGGACATCACCAGGAGGGAAGGGGGGAGCTTTTTTAATGATCTGCTATTGCATGAGGCAGCTTTCTCCTCCAGGCAGGATCTGACACCAACTCCAGGTCTTTGCTGAGTGCACTGTGTCGCCAGGAGCACTTTCATTCCTCCCATCCTGTCTCACTGCTTCTCCAGGCATCTTCGAGGCACTACAGAAGATCACCTGCACCCATGAGGAGGCTCCACCAAACTGCTTCGTGCTGCTGTCCTGGATTGGGGAAGCTCATAAATATGAGCTTCAGTGGGGGAGAAAGATCAGGGTGACTGTCTCCTCTAGGAAGTATTTCAGGGAAAAGAAAAGCCAAATTTCACCTCTGGCTTCATAGAAGGAAGGCTTCCCTTACAGCCTTCCCAATGTGACAGATTTTAAGTACTTTGGCTGGTATTTAAATGGAGCTAGAACTCTTCAGGGAATGTGGAGTCCTAGATTGGAGAGATGCGTCAAGATAGGTCTGGGAGTCTCTTGAATATCTGCTGCAGCAGCCAGGAGGTTGGGAGAGGAGCTGGTGGGACATGTGGGATTTGTGCCTGTGTCCCGAGTTCCTTGGAGACTTCAGAGCAGCCCTGGCCTTGGGACTGGTTCTGTGAGGGTGGGGATGGGGAAGGAGAGCTAACGCTCTCCCTTGTGCAGAGCTATGGTAGCAAACTGCAGCCCTGGGCATGATTCACGCTGGCCTTGCTCCCTTGCATTATCTTAGGCAGGAGTGCAATTGCTGCCTGACTGAAATGGGAATGTCCTGTGCTTGCCTGATACCAGCATGAAGGCTCACCAGGGCCAAAGGCCATGAGACTCACAGCTGCAGAGCTGCCCCATGTCCCCCAGGTGGAAAACTTGCTGCCAGGGTCAACGTAGTCCTCACTTTTTTACTTGCTTCAGGTTAAAAATGCAAACCAATACAAGAGAAGCCCTTTTGGGGGGATGAAGGAGTGAGGGATGAAGGCTGTCTCAGCCTCATCACTATTGCTCAGGTGGGTCAGTCCTTTCACTACAGCCCTGAGGTGCTTAGCAGAAAGCATGACCATGAAGTAGCAGAAAACTGAACTCCCTTTGAAATCGATAGATTGAAGGAGCCTCCCCATAAGCTCTTATTTTCCTCCTCCTGCCTGCATCAGTGCATCTGTCTCCAGTCCTCTGCTAGGGCCCACTGCAGAAGGTGGCCAGGAGCCGAGGTCGGCAGAGCCATTGCTGCTCAGTTAAGCCACGGGCAGGTGAAAGCTGGGGTGCTTTGCAGTAGCAGCAGCCGTGGCTGGGACGGCCTGGGGGTGTGCATGGAAAACACTGTTTTCAGGGAGAGGTGGTGTCTGCCACAGCCTGGAAAAATGGGAAGCTCTTGGAGCAGCAAGTCCTTCTGACCTGGAAAGGAGGCAGAAACCTTCTCAACCTGAAGGTTGTGGCTCCTGTTTCAGGCCTGAAGAAAAGCTCCTACGCCTGAAAGTGTGTTTCTCCATCTCTATCTATCGGTCTAATAAAAAGCTTCTACTATACTGACATAAGACGCTTTCTTTTCTTTTTTCTCCTTTCTTTTTTAACCTGTTTGCCCCCAAATGCAAGTGATAATTTGACACCACAAATAAAGCTGAATTTTCCCCTGTCATAAACCGTGAATATAATTGCAGGAACAATGTTAACTATCACCACACACTTAAGAAAAAAAAGAATCAGACAACCAAAAATAACCAGTGTGAATTCAAAGCGAAAATGAACAGAGTCTGCCTCATTCATAAATGTCATACAAGACTTTGGTTAAAAAGGCAAGCCTGTCATCCCAAGGCCAGCAGCTGTTGTTATGTTGAACAAAATGGATACAAATGGGTATTATTTTAAAGCGAAATGCTTAATCCCAGCCCTAACAAGCCCACTGTCCTCTCTGTAACCCTGTGTCATACAAGCCGTGATCTCCAGTAGAGGGCTTGATTGCACAGGAAATAAAATTCCCTGGCTGTGCCCTACCAAACTGACAAACACCCTGGCAATGTTTGAGTTACTATGGCAATCACAAAATAGGAAGGCCTTTTCTTCTTTTCCCCATCTCTGCATGCAGCCGCAGGCTGCTCCTGAATAGCTCACATCTGCAAAAAGTTTTAACACGGTACTCAGATAAAGAAAAGGATCCCAAAAATGGGCATTGACCCGTCTCAAAAAATGTTGCAAATTTTATATACAAGAATTGGGGAGCTGTGCCACTTTGCGCAGGTTATGTCATAATGTGAACAAAAAGGGATAAAAGCTGATGAAGGCTTTTGCTGTCAAATATGGAGAGGGGGGAAAAAGCAGAAGTAAATGACAGCTTTAATGCAGATGTAAGAAGAAAAGTCAAAGATGGGTGACAGAAAGTTGCTGGTCAATGAATAAGGGAAAATTTTCAAACACAAAAACCAGACAAAAGAGTAAAATACAATAAAAATCTCGCTATAGAGAATACTGAGAAAAGTCCCAAAAGCACAGTGAGCAAAATGTTGGAGCTATCAAACCATGTGAAACGGACATGTGGTTCTTTAGAGCGGCCCATTTCAGGCATTAATAGCTCCCATTATAAAGGAGGAACCTGATCTCTGGCCTGGAAAGCTTTCAAGAAGCAGACTTTTTACAACAATATTGAAAAGCAAAACAAAACTGAACCTTTCTGCCTTGCACAAATTAACTAGGATTTTGGTCTTTCTAGACAAATTTGGTCCTGCATAATGAACCGTTACACATTTTACCAGTTTTCCTTGGACAAACGCTTTGTGGTAATGGAGAATAATTATGTATTTAAATGGAGGTTTTCTTTCTGGCGGATCTTAGTGTCATGCACTTTCTGACAGTACTCTTTCCACCATTAAAATATATTTATGGTTGATAATAGAAACTTACCTTTACCAACAAGCTGATTTCAACCACCTAATTTAGATGCCTGCATAGAGTATGCGAATGTGTGTTAAGTGCCTGGTGGTCTCACTGGGCTATTTAATCCCAGTGAGAGGAAAGGTACGAATCCAGAATTTAATATACAGGTCTGCTGCTCTGTGCTAGTTTTGCCCCAGATGTCTGGATCTGAGGTGTGGGAGCTGGAAAGTGCCACCACCACCTCCAAGTAAGGTAGCTCCATCTCAGAAGAAGATTCAGTAAGAGTGAATTTACTCTTAATTTGTTCTTAATCTTAGGTTCAATTGACATGTTATAGCTTCTGAAAGTATCATTGCACTTTAAAAGCTCTTACTGACAAGTCACATTAATCACTAGCATCTGAGAAAGGCTTCATGCAGGGAAATGAATGAAAATGGCATAAACAGTTCACAAAAAAAGTCCAAAGGGCCGAAAGAAGCCCCAAATCCAGTAAAAGTGGGACTGCATTATACATTCATTGCTCTTGTTCTTTTGGGGGTGTTTTGGTATGAAAAGAAAGAGACAATAGAAGACAATAGCAGTACCTTATCAAAGTTCATTCAAGCAGCTATTTCAAATACTTTTAACGGCTTGTCACTGGGTCTTGCAAGTCTCCGAGAGTCTAAACACTCTGTCACATTTGTGTACTAACCACTTAAAGTGCTGCTAAAGCCTTTTGACCTGGACTGACTCTCCTTTATCTAGGTCAAAATGCAAGGCGAAGCCTTTGTGTTCCACAGCCTTCATTAAATTCATTGATTTGACCTGTATTTTAAAGACCAAAAGTCAAATGGAATGGGAAGTTAAAGTTCCCATACAAAATCTTCCACCGAGCACTTCACTGCCTCCTTGAACTATGTAACATTCAGAAAAGGCCATCTCACGGCCATTTGAAGTGTGGGCTATAGCTGGAGTGGCAGTTTTGTCCAGTTTTTTCAAGAGCATTGAAGGGATTCATCAGAGCTTTCCCTCTCTTAAATGAGGACAAAAAAGTTGAAGCTTGCAGACAGTCCCACTGACCATTTTTTCTTGCTCCAACTGTTCAACAGGGCATAGCAAAGTTCAGGGGTAGATAAATATTATTTAAATCTCTTTAGCACACGGACAGGCAGGGATGAGGTTTGTTGCTTTACATTAGACTCTTGACGTGCTCATGGTCAACTGCACTGTTGGGGAAAAAGAAGTGATCAGCTTTTATGTGTCAAGAAATAAACCCTCTTCTGCATTTGGAGACCAAATTTCAGAACTAGTGTGTACTCTTCCTGGGAATGCAGCATTGAAACTATAAACCTTCAAAGAAAAAACATTTAAGTCTTAATTTAGTTTTCAACTAGGATTCAGACATCAAAAAGCTTGAAATCTGGGGGGTTCATTCATCCCTAGTAAAGAGTACAGTCTTGGACCAAGAGATATTTCTCCATGTGGCTGACCCAGCTGATGCTGTGGGTCTGAGAAGGAAGAGACTGCTTGTAAACTGCCAGGGGCCGTCCAGGTTGACCAGGGAGGCAGGTCCTGCCCTGTGGGGATGTGGACAAGAGGAATCATAGAATCATTTGGTTGGAAAAAACCTTTAAGATCATTGAGTGCAACCGTACCTGTCCACTAATAAACCATGTCCCTAAGCACCTCGTCTACCCGTCTTTTAAATACCTCCAGGGATGGGGACTCCACCACTTCCCTGGGCAGCCTGTTCCAATACTTGACAACCCTTTCCGTGAAGAAGTTTTTCCTAATATCTTGTCTAAACCTCCCCTGGCGCAACTTGAGGCCATTTCCTCTTGTCCTATCACTTGCTGCTTGGGAGAAGAGACCAACACCCACCTCTCTACAACCTCCTTTCAGGAGATGCCAAGGGCCCTGGCTGACCTCTGGGATGCACTTGTTCAAGGTTGGACCAGCCTGGTCACCTCATCTTGCCTGGCTGAGGTTCATGGCTTATTTGCAACAGGAAGAGTGGAGTGAAAGAAAAATAAATTACAAGTATGAAAGTAAACTTTAGCCAAATGACAGGCCACACACATCTTCAAAACCAGCAGGTTTATAATTTCAATACAAAGGATTGTGCATGATCCAAGTATTTGGCACAGCTTTCCAGAAAATACTATTTTCATGACTGACATTAAGAGTGGGATTCAGCTACCTAGAGGTGTTAGGTTATGTGACTGAAGGCTCATCTCTGTGAACACAAAGAAGAACAGAAGAACAGTGATGACAGGGCAGGAACCCCCATAACCTAATGGGAGAAAACCAAGATAATCTAACTGAGAAAACCTGCCCTTCCCAGGGCTGTCACAGACAAGGCAGCAGCTCCGTGGTCTGGGGGTAACAGCCCCCGATCGAGAGGCTCCCTGCTCACCTTACAGACTGGGGGGGTTAGGGCCTACAGGGGTATGGGACTCAGTATGGGAAGAGGGGGAAAAACATTTTGGGATTGTACAAAACTTGCTGTGGGACCTGTAAGGGAAGGACTAAAGGTGGGGACAGAGAGTGATGGAGGTGCTTTGGGGAGACAAGTGTGGGAAAACAGAGGGAAAGAGAATAAAAAGGGTTAGTTGTGTGTAATGAAGCTGCTGGTCTGTCTGTGTGCCTAATCACAGCAGTCTGTCCCATCTTTTCATTACACTCCATTTCTAGGCTACATTCCTGGGCATGGGGGCTCTGTGTGCCTGGGTGTGCACCAGAAACCAGACCAGGGCTGTGAGCCTTGCATGGCCTATGTGCTAGCAGCCACAGCGGCCTCTCAGATAGTCCTGAACACCTGAGTGAGGCACCTGGATAAAGCCTTTTAGCTATCTGAGTGTTGTGCCAAATGCTGGATGCAAATCTCCTCCTTGAAGCTAGCCAAGTGGCTCACTGACATTTCCACTCCCAGGAGCTGGGGTGGCTCGCACATCCAGCTTGCACATCATGGCATGGGATGAACGCGTTTCAGAAATGTGGGTGATCCTTACTGCTGAAGAAATCAGCTGGAGCCTGAAGAGTGTCTCCACAGGATCTGGAGAAGCTGATTTTCTTTTCCAGAGACCTGACCATTCATTTTTCACATCTCACCCACCTGAATCTTGAGAGCTGTTTACAGCCAGGAGCAACTGTGAAGTTAAGAGCTGTTGAGGCAGTGCGGAGTCCAGAGACACGGTGATGGGAAGATAGCAGAAGGAATGAGCAGAGGGGAGAGGTGTGGGCCAGTGCTGTGTTTGGATTCCTGCTCAGCAAAAGTTTGGCCATCCCACTCTTTCTCCTCTTCTTTCCCGAACACAGCTATCTGCTCTTGGTCCCCTTGGAGCAGCAATGCTCTCAGGAGCTTTGAAGTGGTTAAAATGCTTTCTCAGGTGCTTCCACAAGACTGCATCCAGCTCTGAGCTGATACAGAACCAGGGCAAACCGAGTGCTTTAATCCATAAAACAAATGAACTCAGTAAACATGGCAGCTCACACAGGGATCACTGATGAGTTTAAATGTTCAAAAGAAAGTCCAGGAACAGGTAAAATCCTCTTCATCTAGCAATAGGCCTCTAAAAGAGTAGATTCTACTTCTATTTCTAGGTTCACATCATTATAATTTTACAGATCTCACCACCTAAAAGATGTAGAGGAAAGGAAGCAGCAGAAACAACACCTGGAAAGCCTTCGGTGTTGGGTAGTAGCAGGATGTCTCCTTACAGAAAGGCTGGCTGGAAAAATGGAGGAATAAATGTTTCTTTAGCTTTTGGATGAATTCTGTAGTTCCCGGAAAGGTCAGTCTGACATCTTCCAAGGGCGTAGTGTTCATTCAAAAGAAGCAATTGCAAACTTAAGAAAAAAAAACAACCCAGATCTAAAACAGCCCTTTGAGCCATTATTTTCTATGATTCTGATTTTGTACAAAATCAAGATTCTGAAAGCTAGAACAGGACTCCTAACCAAGGCTAGTTTATTTGACATTTTCTTGTTTGCAAAATTATCTGTAAAAGGGTTTTGTTTGTCGTATTTATTATTCACCTGTAGCAATTTGCTCAGCAGTTGGGCAGTCTGGATTTTCTGCAGACTCCTTGTCTATTGCTTTGTGCATTCCTAAGATGCTTTTTTTTATGTTTTGTGACTGGGCCATAATTGGTAACTTAGAGACAATTTTTTTCTGATGTCCAGTTGGGCAATTGCTGGAGCTTTGAAGATTGACCAGATGATCCTTTCCTACTGTGACTTTTCATGGAGGAGCGTGTTTGCCAGAGGCTCGATGTCCATGAACATCCTAGCAAACCATATTCCTCTCACATCTTTGGAAAGGAATGAGATGAAGAAGGAGTTGAATGCCACCAAAGCAGACTGATTATTTTGTATTTGGGAAAACATTTGCAAAAATCTGTTTGGAGTTGGCTGTAAACAGTCACTCTAAAACAGTGTCTCTATTAAAGGGGTATTGTTCCCGGCCACCAAAGCAGAATAAAAGTAACTCCAGGACCACATTCAGAGATGTGGAAACCATCTAGTCCATGGCACGTTCTCCCTTCCTGCCAGCCCATGGTGGTCCCTTTGCAGTGAGAGCTTTCTTTGGGTTCTGGGGAGAGCAAGAAGCTGTTGGGAGAAACACTGCAGAAGGTGAGCTTGAGAAACACCTTGCTGGGACTGAGCAGTGGTCCCCTACCCCCCTACTCTGTCTCCATCAATGACAGCACGAGCTGCTATGAGGAAGAGCACAGGATTTTCACCTCTTGCAGCGGTCCATTCGCACTACTGGGAGCCCTCAGCCCAGAGGTGATGGGATGTTAGTGGGATGTGCCTGCATAGGCTTCTGAGTACCACCTCATGGATGTGATGTCTACAGATGTGTTTAGTCCCCTTGTGAACCTGCTGATACCATTCGCCTTTGCGGCCTCCCATGGACATGATTTCCAAATGTTTGCTACCAGCCATGTACTGGCCTGCGTCTGTTTTAAACTGATCTCCCTGAGTTTCCCTGAGTGTTCTCTGGTGCTTGCATTAAGGAATTTGGTGAACACCAGCTCCATGTTCGCCTCACCCATCACCTTCACGGTTTTGTGAACTTTGTACATATCCCCTCAGCCTTCTCTCCGCTAAACCGGGGAGGCTTTTCAGTCTCTCCACATAAAGTGGCCACTCCACACCCCCCAGTCATTTCCATTGCCTTTTTCTATATCTTCTGACTTCACTACAACCTTCTTGAGATGCAGACCCAAACTGCACCCAATACTCAATGTATGGGAGAAATAAGGTTTTCACCTTCTCTTCATTCTAAAAAGAATACAAAAAAGAATATAAAACTTGAGTTAAATGTAAACCACACTATGTGCTAATTAAAGAGGATTATGCTATACCATGAACACCACAGTAATCTCACTAGTGGTGTCCTGTGAGTAGCCTTGGTTCAAACAAGGCTCCCAGTGGGAGAGATTTTGTCCATGTGAAGTCTGCCTGGTGCTCTGGTGGCTGCAGCACACATAGGCTGCCTCCTGAGGCAGAAGCTGCTTAAATATATGAGCCTGAATAACAACCCCTGAGCTCAGGTCACCCATCTCTGAAGTACGGATGCATGGGTAAGCCTCACACACTCTGCAGGTGGGATGTATAGCTGATAGGCTAAGCTTTTCTATCCATTTAAGATAATAATTTTGATGTGTCTATTTATTTTAGTACTTCCTGTCTTTACTTGGAAGTTTGAAGTCTACAAGCTGTGAAGATTACAGCTAATTCAAACTATGGCTGTTCAAGGGGCAGAAAGGAAAAAATAAAGCATTTAAGGCGCATTTTGCTCTGACAAACCACAGTCAGCACTAGAGGTACGTTATGCCAATTCAAACACATGGCAGGAAACTTTCCCTGCTTGAGGAACTTGCAACCAAAATGAGCAAGGGAGGAAAGGGGGAACAGGACCAGTGAGGTGAAGGGTGATGCTATGTGGGGGACCAGAGAGATGTAAAACCTGGCTCTTTTCTTTCCAGGTTTATAGTCTTGAGAAGAAAGGTTTTTCACACAAGAAGAGTATCTTCAAACACTCCTAACTTTTTCCTCCCTGCCCCCCAACCTCCTTGTCGAAGCATCTCACAGCTCTTTAGAAATGCTCATTTGCTCTCAGAAGTCACCTGGTGAGTATCCCACAGTTACTCCTGCTTTGCAGAAACACCCAGCGAAACGACTCACTCGGGATAGAACCGTAGCTCAGACTGCTAACTCCCTTCATCCAAAAATGCAGCGCTGTCAGGTCCAGTTCCCAGCTTCCCGGGCTCAGTCGCCATCCCAGCACAGACCAGCATGGTGGTGCAGCAGGGAAGCGGCTCTTGGCCACAGCAGCTGCCCCTCTGCTCTGCTGGCGTGAAGGCGAGGGCCACCTTTGAAACCACTCAGCGCTTCCCAGGGGACCTGGCATGGCAAACAGCACATGGGACCATAGTGGCCGTGGTCACAGGGGTAACTGCACCACCAGTGTCTCTGGGTTTGCTGTGGGCTTGTAGCAGTGTTAGCAGAACAGGCTTTTAGCTCTCTACAGATCCTTAGAGCTTTCTCTTTCTCCTTGGTTTCACTTCCCTTCTTGGACCTTCTCCAAAGGTATATGGTTGTGCATTTACAAACAGCGATCAGCTGTGTGCAAAAAAGGGCCCTCCTCTGCAGCATACCAACACACGAGGGAGTAGCTCACATTTTCAGCGCAACAACAAAGCAACAGTGCTTGAATGCAAACATAAGCACCTGAAATGGTTGTTCTGGGCTCTGCTGCCATCATAGGGTGTTCCTGTAGCTCCCGCTATCCCGTGTGCATCCTCCTGGGCCACCTGCGGCAGCTGGGATGAAACCCAACAGATACCGCAGAAACGCAAAGGCCGGTTGTTCTACTTTGTCACCTTAGCATTCACAAGGGGAAGGCGCTCCCTGCAAAGCACCCTGCTTGAGCCCCAACAGGTGGGAGCCCCTGGCTTTTTCTATTAAGGAGTTCAGGAGAGTTGTATTAATCTGCTGAACGGCCACGTCGCCTGACAGCCCTGTTTGCCAAGCTGCAAGCGAGTAAGCGGCACGAAGCGTACCAAAACCTAATGATGTACTAGCAACACCCACACCAAAGACAAGGCCATTTAGAGCAGAGAGACAAGCTGAGTTAGCATAAAAGAAGAGGCATCAATCACCATTCCCCCAAGACAATGGCGATAATTTAATGGCTGTTTTTTAAGAAGAACGGACACTATACAAAGATTGAGGAGAAAGGTCTGGTAGGCTTCACCTGCAGCTGAGAGCTATTTGTTCCCATTGTGCCAACCAGAGCGAGGTTTGAAATGGCAATTTCTGCAGCTGGCATCATATGCATCAAGTTATGCTTGCAACTAAAGGTTTACTTTAAATTGCTAGATTTTCTGGCTCAGGCTGTTATTAGTCAAGCTTGAGTGACTTTACTAATGAATTAACTTTCTGTTGAATTTTAAACTAATCTACAGAGTTCTGTAGCACAATTTTTATTCTGTTAAAATCATTCAGCTCATTGGAATTATTTCCCTTTAATTGACTAGTTCTATGACACTTTTTCTACAGGGTTCACAGAGATCAAATTCAGACTTAGGATAAGAATTATTATATTCTAAACTATTATATTGAGCTGAGTTGTATCCACACACTACAGCCCTATATTTGACACTGTTTTATTTTTCAGAGAGATGACCCAGTGCAGACATCCTTATGCATGGTGTAAAGTGACTCTACATAATCAAACCAAAAGTATCCGGAGAGCTGAAGTCATCACAGTAAATTCACTCTGAAAGGTTACAAAAAAGCAAAGTTTCGCAATAAGGCTGGAGGGGTTTTCAAGCAGTCTTTTAGTCCAGACCATTGCCTCAAGACGTGATCACCCTTACCTGTCAGATGGAGGTTTACTCCAAGCTGTTCTTAAAGATTTCCTGTGATGGACAGCACACACCTCTGTAGCACAACTCCACTCCTTCACTGTCCATACCATCAGCAAGTGTTTTTAGAGTCTTACTGGAACCTCCTCACTGCACCTAAGAATGTTCTTTCTTGTTCTATATGGGCATGAAGAGCATTTTGCTCCTTCTTTGCAGCAGGTCTTGTCGTATTTGAAAAATATAATCAGGAAATCCTTGGCATACACTAGAGCAAGCCAAGTTCTTTCATTGTACGTCACACTTTCTGGACTTACTGTCATTCTCCTTGTCCTCCTCTGGGCTCTCTGTTTTGCCTGCAGCTTCCCAGATGTGCAGGTCCCAGGCTGAGCCCCAGCACACCACACACCAGTGGTGAGCAGGGAGGGAAAGTTAGCCAGGGTCCAGTTCAGCCTGTAGCCCTCCTTGCCAGATGTTTGAATAAACATTTCCTGTTTTGCCTGAGACCTTCTCAGGATTTCAGCATAAACAACAAATTTTGGCATTTGCAGTCTTGAAGGAAAATGTGGTAAGGACACTAAAATGCTTTGAAACAAACTATCTGAGAAACCAGCAGTGCTCAGGGTCCTGCAGTGAGAGCCAACTGGACTCACAAGTCCCAGAACTGCATTTAGTTTATCTGACAGCTTTTAGTTTTATTCCTAACTGTTCTTCTGAGGGCTACACTCCATACTTTGAACTGAGTCTTTCCATTTCCCCCAGCAGCTATGGCTTGTGCTCTGGTCGCCCTTGTTCGTGACAGCTGCTGAAAACTGTGCCAAGACGGCAGCAAACCTCTTTAACCATACTGAATGATTTCTAAAGAAATTGCTGGGTTTCACAGGTGTTTTCATTTTTTCCAGATTTTAACTTCCATTTCTACTCTGCTACATCCAGACTTCTCCAGCATGACCTTCATGAGGCTGATGGGCCAGAGAGCAAGCTCTGTCCATCATCTGCCCTGAGGTGGCTATGGGCATCCTGCAGGGCTTAGGAGTGGGACTCACGAGGCTCAGCCTGCTGCTGCCCTCATATATGGTACATTGAATTCAGCCTGTCTACACACCACAGCTACCCGAGACAGAGAGTGGCAACAACAAGCTGATTTCATGCAACATTGAAACGTGAAAAGGGCAACCTGGTGGTGAACATCTCACACACACTGCAGATGAGACAGCACTGGGTCAGCAGTGGTATAGCTACAATTAAAAAGCTCCAAGTTCACCTCAAACTTTTTTCTTCTGCCTTGTCAGTATGAAGGGGAGGCGATTTTGGTTTTACATCTGAGTTTCAGGCACCAATCAAAATGTAGCTTAGGCACTGCCTTGACGCCCGTGCCTGTCATACTTGGTTCCAGCACTGAGCCTCTATTCGGTTGCGAAGTTGGATTTGTCTGCACTGAGAAGACTCCAGAGCAGACAGAAACACCCATACCTGCAAGTTTGTCCAAGTGAAGTTGAATGTCCACCCAGATCTTTCTAAGCCCTTCACTCCATTTCATTGCTGAACCCACTGCTATTCCCAGGGGAGCATCCTGCAGTGATGCCATTGCTACCCCCACCAGGAAGAGCTGTTTTAAACTTCCTTAGGGACTTCTCATGTGCTTTAGGGTTTAATGTGACTAGTGCATCATCTGAATGCCTCAGTCCTCTGTGTTTTCTATCAAGTCCTCTCACCTCCAGGCTCCCAAGTGAATAGGAGGATGCATGCAAAGTGTTTCTTAACCAGCTTGTTCATTCGAACAAGCCAAGACCAATCCTACACAGTGTGCTCAACCCCCGTGAGACAGACATTGCCCACAGTTAGCGTCCTTCCCTTGTACAGTGGAGGGCAAGCAGGGATATTGGAAGCCACATGGAAAGTATTGATCTCTTCCTGTTTTTCAGAGACAAAAAGTCGATGACTTGCAGTGCCAGAAGTTCTTTCAGCCACCTCCAGTGTGGACAGTGGCTTTGAATGCTGCCTTATGGTTCTCAGGTATGATTTTAAGGTGTTATATTTTGAGTATTTGTTCTTCAGAATCACATAAATCTGGGCTCCCTTATAAATATTTGTCCTATAAATTGCCCTAGGTTACTAAAGAGGCCACTGCCAGATCAAGAAATGGAGCTAATGACCTCTTATTGTTCTTCCATTCTTTCTTAGGTACTGAACTGCTAACAGGGACATTAGGAGCAGTTTGGGACTTGTAACTGGGCTGGAAATGTAAATTATCCCAATCTGCTTTGCATAGAGGACTGTGGACAAGTGCTTTATGTAAGCTTTGTAAAACCAAAGCTCAAGTGTGACTGTCATAACCATGGGAAGGAACAATCCTTGAGATAACTCATGGCTGAGTCACTGATGCCTTGGAAGACAAAGACCAGGTCTCTGTCTGGCTTGTAGCAGGGACCGGGTGGTATGTTTGGGTCACCTTACTGGTGCACTCACGCAGATGCTTAGCAGTTGAGCTGCCACAAGTTGAACCAACTGTAAGTCCTCAGAGAACCAGGAGGAGCTGAAAAATCCCAGATCTTTCTGTTCCTGCACGAGCGGTCACACTGCCCACACCGTCATGTGGTTTTGTGGCTACCTCAGGCTCTTTTTATCATATTTCCCCAAAGACAGAATGAAAACAAAAGCCTGTGTCAGCCCAGTAATCCAAGGGGGTTAGTCCAGATTTACACGCACTTTTATACAAGTGCAAATCAGAAGCAGCTCCACGGAAGTTGCTGGGTTTGATTTCCCAGGACTTGCACTGGGCAGACTTGTTTGCACGTGTTCAGTAACTATCCAGAACAGAGAGGGTAGCACACTGCTGTTTGAGGTAACACAACCATCTGGAAAGACAGCTCGTACAAGGAGATGAAGCTTCACCCTGACTAGAGTAATGCTGGTAGAAACAAAAGACCGGTCGGTTCCACCCTTTCGGGGCAGGGTGGAGGTAAAGGGCAGCACCTCCACTGGTGTAACTGGAAGATAAGGGATCCCCAGCCATTTACTCCAGCTCCATGCACTTCTGGGGTGTTATGAAAATTTATGGCTGAAAGTTCACCTTTACGAAATACTTTTGGTAATGTGATTACAGTTACATTTTATATCTTCCAATTAAGTAGATACCCGATCAGCTGCCCCTCCATGAGGTTGCTGCACTTGCTCTGAAATGTTATAGTCTCTCAGATCACAATGCAAAAGTAGGTGGAATCCAAAGTACCTTTATTTTATTAGTTTTAACTAAGCTTTCAAAGCAAAATAGGTGAAACCATGAGCAGATGGTGTGGAATCACACATCACTTGCACAAATATCTAAGCTTTGGCCAAATGAATAATAGTGACACCAATATTGTTCATCTGAGCAAACAAATGGAAATACTGGGCTTGAACAAATGCATAGCAAATCATTTTAGTTTGTTCTAAGGAAGTTTATCAGATTTGGCAATCAATCATCTAAGATGACCAAGGATACAGTGTCTTTGCAATAACTGTTCATGCTTGTCGTCATTAACATCATTTAGATTTTAGACTTTTTCTAATTAAGAAAGGTTCCCACCAGCAACAGCAAAAATCCCCACCACCTCTTTCATTATCTCAGCTTTTCTTCCCTTTAATTACTATTGAGCTCCTGGCTGATTAAATTAGGTTTTTTAGGTCTTTTCTGAAATCTTAGGGAAATTATCTAAAAATCATGAAATCAATTCCCTTACGCTGTTTTAATCTTTTATGTTTTGGGCTCCAAGAGGGACGGGCGGACAAGTGCAGCCCCTCGGAAAAGTGTGCAGCACTAGACTGCTTGCCAGCCTTCTATTGCCTTTGTGGACCATCTGGGTCAATTTCCTTCCAACTAAATGAAATGCAAATAAAAATTCCAGCAGTTTTTCAGCTGCAGGCTGCCCAGCTGATTAGCATGACAGAGGCCGGGAGATGAGGCCTGACCCTGTGCACTTCCCCTCATCTCATTAAGTTGTAACTCTACCGTGGCTGCATTCATGGTGTTTATTGACGCTGAAAGGCGTCTTTATCCAAAACTAGCTAAATTCACATTCAGAGTTTTTCCATGAAGGCTTGCCTGCTACAGCATCCACATGAAAGTGAACCTATTGTAGCTCGGTGATGTGTCCTGCTGATTCCTTAACAATCTGAGCTTTCTCCAAAAATGTTAGATTCACAAGTTTAAGTTCCATTAAAAAAAACTAATTCCCAAACATTTTAACAACTTCATAGTTTAAAATGTTAAGAGTAAAAACAAGTTTCATTCTGATGATGACAGTGTGTATATTAAACTCACGCATGAGGAGACAATCCAGCCAAAGTACAGTGGCAAGCGAGTGCCTGTATCATGTAGGACTGCAGACAACGGAGTATTATACTTATTCTCACATCCATCAGCAAGGAGAAGGATATAAGATTCATGAAGGCAACATCTTCAGCAATTTATAGTGCTCTGAGAGTCACAGCTGGACAATGGAGAGAAATACACGTTCCGGCTGCCCACTATTTCATGTCTTGTCACATCTCTACATTAAAGAAGGGGAAATACTGCCGCACCAAAGCCTGGTGGAAATGAGCATAATAATGATTATGATCCTTTCACCTTTCTCTGGAGTGCCATGACTAGCATCGTAGCTGGATGACAGCAGTTGCATAGCTAAGTCACTGATGCTAAAGCTCTAGGGTGGACAGGTCTGGTGGGCAGCGCATTTTCTCTGCCGTAATGTTTGAGGGGCAGGTGGGAACTAAGGTGGGCAGACTGTTTCCAGGAGGCATGGAGAGGTATAGCAGCTACTACAGTTTTTGGAAAGGAAAAACCAAATGCTCATGGTCTCCCTACCATTTGGGTCTACAGGGTGTACATAGACTAGCTGCTCTCCTATGGGGCTCCCAGACTGCAAACAAGAGTCAGGGAGTGTCCAACCCTGACACCAATGCACCCCTGGAGTCAAAGCCTCATTTTCAATTATTTCTGCTCACGATAGCTTGACTGGAAAGAGAGGACAGGAGAATTTTCACTGGACCACTGACAAGTCTCTCACAAGATGTTTTAAGATTTCATTGGGAAGGAGAGGATATGCTTTTTTTTGTGTGTGTTACAGAAAACAACTTTTTTCGGTTCCACTGTGCCAAGGCAGGTATAGGTGAGCAAATGTAGGGGAGTCAGTCAGAAATCAACTCTTTGGATGAGGTTGCAAGAAGAGGTTACAGGGCTGTGAGCATCTCATCAAAGTGATTTATACCTATGCAGGGCTAAGAGGTGAAGTCAGTGCATAACACAGACTGGCATCACAGCCTGTGAGAAAAAAGGGAAAATATTTCATCATCTCTACTCCATTCAAAGGTCACATGGAGCAGAGAATATCGAAGGTGATCTCTGTTTGGTTATCCCATGAAGAAATTCAACAGTCATTTGCCCATAGCTCCTCCCTAGAATTTCCATCTCATCTGCTAATGAGTTCACTTTGCTTCATGGACAAACATTATCTTGATCTGAGAAGCTATACACAATTCTTGGGCAGGAAAATTCATTTTTTTAAGTTCATGGTACTTTAATGTCTTCCCACAAGCTATTAAGAACATTAAAATAACATTTTGGATCATTTCTCATAATCTTATTGAAGTCAGAGATGTTCTGTTAATTTCCATAGGGTTTTGATTATATTCTTTGCTAGTTTGGCTTAGTTAATTGTTGCCACAACTCCACGTGAGGTGGAATACACCAACTGAACAAACATCTCAATACTTGGCTTTCCTGTTGCTCCAGGTAAGTGTTTGTGATAGATGAAAACCGCTCAAACGTATCATCACTCCCAGATGTGTTGTTCAAGCATGTTCTTTGATCAGGGGCATGTAAACAAGGGTTTGACTATAAAGGCTTTTACTTGAAAGTCAAGAAGGTGAACATGCAGCAGAGCAGTGGGAGCATGATCTGTTTTGACCACTCGTGTTTTAGTTTTGCAGGCTCTTGGACACTTCTCCCTTCTATATATTAGTTCAGCCTCATCAGTGAGAGAACATGGCTAAGGCGTGCCTGAAACACGGAGTTTGAACTGGTTTAGTCAATCCGGTGTAAAGGCCTTGTAAATGCACATCCCATTTTAACTAAAGTTAACTGGGAATTAATGTCGTTAAATCAAACCCAAAAAGCTTAAGCTGTAGTGAGAGTGTCTTCAGTGCACCCTGCCCTGGTGCAAGTAGATGAGTTCAAACATTTGGGTGTTTTATTAGGCAAATTTCATTAAATTCTGCTTTTCAGAAGTAAAAAAAAAAAATTGAAAAGACACAGAGAACTACATTTGTATCTAATCTGCACTGATGTAAGATTTATTTGCTTCTGGGTTTTCATTTGAACTGATACAGTTTTTAGCAGTTAAAATCACCTGAGAACAAACCGGTGACTTTCCCATCAGTAGCTATAACATGGCTTGTGCTTGATGTGTTTTGTTATCAACCATGTCGACTTTAAAGCCGGCCTATAATGTTACCGGCAGCTTATGAAGTGTGTTTTTAAATAGCAAGTTATGATAACTACTGCCTGTATAAGGAGCCCCACGATGGGTGGGAGCACACTCAGAGCAGTGAGGAGACAACTGCTCCATTCCAAGGAGGCTGGAGGAAGGGAGAGGAATGCTGTAGATACACCTCACTGGTTGGCATTTCTTATTGAACTATATCCAAATGCAAAACCAGCGCTTTAAATTTCCTGCTGAATGCACATTTGAATTAAAAAAAAAGTGTGATTTAAGATCCTTGAAAGATTTTGTTTTGGTAATTCAGCACATTTTCATTTTACAATTCATTTAACTTCAATAAAGTGAAAGCATTATAATAAAATGCTAGGTAATGATAAAATATATATGCTACAATAACACCAGTACTGAAACAAAAATATCCAACCATTATATTTTGACTTTATCAAAATAGAATATTTTACAATGTTATTAGTATGGAATAATAAAGTCAGAACAAACCACTGCAACTTCTTCTAACTGAAAATTTTTCAGGATCAGTATCTTTCTTGGACACATTTTGATTTTGACAAAGCTGTTTTTATGATAGAAAATTGTCGTTAGGAGTTTTCATCCAGGTTCAGTTATCACTGTTATCCATTCAACAGAATATGGGAATTTGGGGGTTGTTTCACTTGGGAAGGTGAAAGTAGTGATAGCCGTGCTTTTTTCTTTAATGTGTTGCTCTCTACAACTACCTGAGAGGAGGCTGTGGTGAGATGGGTGTTGGTCTCTTCTCCCAAGTAACAAGCGATAGGACAAGAGCAAATGGCCTCAAGTTGCACCAGGGGAGGTTCAGATTGGATATTAGGAAAAATTTCTTTACTGAAAGAGTGGTCAAGCATTGGAACAGGCTGCCCAGAGAGGTGGTGGAGTCACCATCCCTGGAGGTGTTCAAAAAACGTGTAGACGTGGCACTTTGGGACATGGTTTAGTAGGCATGGTGGTGTTGGGTTGATGGTTGGACTAGATGATCCTAGGGGTCTTTTCCAACCTTAATGATTCTATGATTCTAGATTATTTCTTTATGAAGCAAGAGCCAAATATTATTTTTTACAGCACAGCTGCAAAAAGAAAGTAAACAGTAAAGAAAGAAAAGTGGAAAAAAATTAAACTTAATTCAGAGGTTGAATGATGGTTGGAGCTGGACTTGTCCTGTAGATGAGAAGCAGAACAGCTACAACCACAAACCTTGGGTCCAAGGTAACAGAAAGGGGGACCACATGAATAGGAGCAGAGAGGGAAAAGACTCAGAGACACAGGGTCAGGGGAAGAGCCCTGTGCCGGGAATTTGCAAAGGGACAGAAGGTCCTCATCTGGCTTACTTTCTGCCAGATCCACATAGCAAATGGGACAGGCTGATCTGGCAGCAGCAGCAAAAAAAACAGTGAGCTTCATCATTTGCCAAGTTTGCCAGACTTGATGAATGTCTCATGATTTCTATTTTTTCTCAGTCCCGGTTCCTACAGTTCTGAGTTATATGGTGTTCTCAGCTTGGGCTAAGAAACAACCATAACATGTTGCATGGGGTCCTAATTGTAGAGGAGAGTTGGAAAAGGTGGCTGCTGTTGGCTAAAAGACAGCAGAAAGGAAAAAGGCAAACTCAGATTTAATATTAGAGGCATAATTTCTGGGAGCTGGACATATTATTCACTAAGGTCTGGAGCTCTCTATGTTGCTTATCTTGGACATAAGATGCAGCAGTGATGTCTACCATCATTCCAAACCTGAAGAGCATCCTGAACCAGCAAAGACACTATCTTGTCAGGAAACCTGAACTGACTCCCCAGAATACAAAAAAGGGAGTTTGCAGGTGTATACTTCACTGCAGTGGCACTGATCAAAAGGAATCACGCAACAGAAGGCCTTAATGCCTCTCAAGATACAAGGGAAAAAGAAAGGAAAACTACAAAGCCAGTCTTTGAGTATTCTGAGGAAAAATGTCCAGCTTGATGGGTGACACTGCAGGATTTCACAGAGGAGCAGTAGAGGCACATCGAGAAACCTGCAGCAGGACAGGTGCAGAACGGGGTACAGGCAATGGCCAACAGTGGTAGCTCTGAGGTCCTGTGGCCTTGCAAAGCTGTTCCTACACATGCCTCATTGGCATTTCTTACGTCTTGGTCTTGAATCAGGAGAGTTAATGTCCTCGTGCTTGGGGACTGTTTTTATTTCCTGCTGTGTTTTTGAGGTCCAGATCAATGCAAACATGTTTGTTTGCATCAGACCAAACATACCCTGCCTGGGACTGGATCCGGGTTTCTTATTCCTCTTCATCCAACTTTGGCAGCCATAGGGCAATGTTTGCAATGAATTGCAGTTTAGCAGTTCATGGGTCTGAAGTGTGCTTCCTTTTCCCTTGCTTTGCACAGAGAATGCTCTGCAGTATGTACATGACAGCCCAGGGTGTCAAGCCGCGCTCAGCATTCATGGCAGCTTTACACTTCAACGTGTGCCCCAGGCACAATGAAGGAACAGAAATTCCCTTCTGTGGTATGATGTTACAGCTCTTCTGCCCTTGTCTGACCCCTTCTGACCATCCTCCTCATCCCATTTCTCCTCACCAACCTGATTCATATTTCTGCCATTTTTTTCCCATTTTTTCTCTTTTCAGGCCTCCACTCTTGTCAACCATTGTCACAGGCCAGTGACAATGTTTCTGTCATAGGCTCCTCTCCATCCTTGCTGGCTAAATCCTGACTGTCTGATCCAGACCCTCTAGCTGCCCAGGCTATCCCACGTACCAGCTCACAGTCCTCACATCTCCGTCATACATCCAGTCCTGCCTCCGCAGCATCGCTGGCTCAGTGTGCTCCTCCCAGCCGTCCCCTCCTGCCCAGTTCTTACCCCACCTGTTCTCCACCTGGTCCTCCTTGGATGCAGCAGAATGAGTCCACAGACATGACTGAGTCTCTTTGAATTTGTATCCCAGGGTGGCCTTGTCTGGCCCTGAGATGGAGTTAAGTTCAGTAAGTAAGAGTTGTTCAACCCTGCAAACTCTACTGAGCATGTCCAAAATCTGTTCCTTCAGAGCCTGGGGCAAAATGATAGCTGGTAGAAAGAGCAAAGGCATAATAACACCCCTTCTTTTTCTTCCTCTGGGGCAAATTCCCAGTCCTTTCTCCAAAGCACATGGTACAGCTTCACAGAGAATATAGGTGTTGCATCAAACATGGGCAGAAAAACGTATTTTACTCAAAAATGTCCAACTTTCTATTATTTGACCATGTGTTGGGCAAGAAACACCTGGACCATGTAGTCCAAACTTCAGGGTTACAGGGCAGTGGATTGACGAGAGGTGGGACCAGGGTTCTTCAAAGGAGAGGTGCCAAGCAATCTGTCATATGGACATGCCTGCCAGTGAACTTTCCTGCTAGCAGGCACAGCAGACTGCATACAGGACAGCACACTTCTTTTAAGCTGTTGGTTTTGTGATACATTCCATATCTGGAATACTGTGGTGTTTCCCCTTTGAGATCTGACTTTTGAATCTTTGCATACATTTCATAGGACCACACTGCTGTAGGTGGCTGGGTAGGACTGTGCAGGAAGGTCAGGTACTTCTGTGTAGGTAACTCTCCCTGAGCTCAGTGTCCCATGGCTTTTGCTTCTTTTTGTGAAGATCTCTGTATTTCAGTTGAGCTATTTGCTGTTTTCAGGCTGGACCTGGACCCCAATGATACATACATTTACAGAATCAAGGAAGTTAGGGATTAAAAAAAAAATAACCATGTGGTGGGTTGACCTTGGCTGGACACCGGGTGCTCACCAAGATGCTCTATCTCTTCCCTCTTCACCAGACAGGGCAAGGAGAAAATAAGATGGAAAAAAAATTGTGAGTAAAGATAAAGGCAGTTTAATAAAGCAAACACAAAGGCTGGACACAGAAGCAAAGGAAAACAAAAGTTTTATTCTCTACTTCCCATCATCAGGTGATGTCCAGCCACTTCCAGGGAAGTAGGGCTTCAGTAGATGTAGCAGTTGCTCCAGAAGACAAATGTCATAATAACAAATGGCCCCCCTTCCTCCTCCTTTCCCTTAGCTTTTATTTTTGAGCTGATGTCATATGGTATGGAATATCCCTTTGGTTATTTTGGGTCAGCTGTCCTGGCTATGTCCCCTCCCAAGATCTTGCCCACCCCCAGCCTACTGGTGAGGGGGGAATGTTGGAGAGACAGCTTTGATGCTGTGCGAGCGCTGCTCAGCAGTAGCCAAAACCCTGGTGTGTTATCAACACCTTTCTAGCTACCAGTGCAAAGCACGGCACTATGAGGGCTGCTGTGGGGAAGATTAACTCCATCTCAGCCAGACCTGATACAATCTCTACTCCTTATTCCATACGATTTGTATCATGCTCAAGTCCCACGTAATAACATATATATATATGTATCTCTTCTAACCAACCCATTGTGTTTAACTCTCATTACTGAAATCCCTTACAACTATCAATACTTACAACTTAAACTACATACTTAAACCATCTTTATACCCAACATACAGATTTATACATTCTCACTAACTACTGTTCCCTGTCCTTTAACAGATAGATATTACTCTCCCATTCCATGGGCTTCCTCCACTCCTCTAGATGTTCATAAGAACAGGTTATGACTCAGATCGCATCTGTCAAGATGGGTGTTCAGGACAGGAGAAGCAGTATGTTCCATTGTTGGGCACCAACAGCAGCTTGGTTTGGGTCATCGTTGCATTTGTCTGGTTCCTTGCGAAACTCACTCTTTGTCAGTTCAGGTCATTCCTGCTACATTACTTTCTACAACATGTAACTCACATCACAGATTCTTTTTCCCCCCAGGTTAAATCTCCTTGAGGTACACACCAGGTCTCCCCATCCATCTGCATTACCCACCAAGTACACCCAGGTCCTTGGGTGAAGATAATCCCACAAACGGGTTTGCCTTTTCCCATGGGAGGAGCAACCCACACTGCCTTCCCCAGCTACTTCCCCATGTGCACTACAGGGACCATATCTCCTCCCACAGTATGTAGGCGTTTTGTTTGGGCAGGACCAGGACTGTTAGCAGATCCTCTGGCGTTAACCAGCCAAGTGGTTTCTGCTAAATTTGTATCCTAAATTTGCTTCCATGCCCCATTGCCCAACGCTCTCAACATAATCTTTAACAGTCCATTATATCTCTCAGTCTTTCCAGAGGCTTGTGGGTGATAGGGGATGTGATACACCCACTCAATGACATGTTTCTTTGCCCAGGAGTTTATGAGGTTATTTTGGAAATGAGTCCCATTGTCTGATTCAATTCTTTCTGGGGTACCATGTCACCACAAAATTTGCTTTTCAAGGCCTAAGATGGTGTTTCTGGCAGTGGCATGGTTTACAGGGTATGTTTCTAGCCAGCCAGTAGTTGCTTCCACCATGGTGAGTAGGTAGCGCTTGCCTTGGCACGTTCGTGGCAGTGATCTGTCCGGGTTTCAGCTGGGATAGAGTTAATTTTCTTCATAATAGCTGGCATAGTGCTGTGTTTTGGATTTAGTATGAGAATAATGTTGATAACACACTGATGTTTTAGTTGTTGCTAAGTAGTGCTTACACCAGTCAAGGACTTTTTCNGCCCAGGAGTTTATGAGGTTATTTTGGAAATGAGTCCCATTGTCTGATTCAATTCTTTCTGGGGTACCATGTCACCACAAAATTTGCTTTTCAAGGCCTAAGATGGTGTTTCTGGCAGTGGCATGGTTTACAGGGTATGTTTCTAGCCAGCCAGTAGTTGCTTCCACCATGGTGAGTAGGTAGCGCTTGCCTTGGCACGTTCGTGGCAGTGATCTGTCCGGGTTTCAGCTGGGATAGAGTTAATTTTCTTCATAATAGCTGGCATAGTGCTGTGTTTTGGATTTAGTATGAGAATAATGTTGATAACACACTGATGTTTTAGTTGTTGCTAAGTAGTGCTTACACCAGTCAANTGATGTTTTAGTTGTTGCTAAGTAGTGCTTAGACCAGTCAAGGATTTTTTCATCGTCCCATGCTCTGCAAGGTGCACAAGAAGCTGGGAGGGGGCACAGCCAAGACAGCTGACCCAAACTGGCCAAAGGGATGTTCCATACCATATGGCATCATGCTCAGTATATAAACTGGGGGGAGTTGGCTGGGGGGAGCGATCACTGCTCGGAGATGGTCTGGGCATCAGTCAGCGGGTGGTGAGTGGTTGCATCACTTGTTTTTACTGGGTTTTATTCCTCTTTTTGTTGTTTTCCTTTTCACTACAGCTTTTATTGTTATTATTTTTTATTATTATTATTTTATTTTATTTCAATTATTAATCTGTTCTTATCTCAGCCCACAAGTTTTCTTACTTTTGCCCTTCTGATTCTCTCCCACATACCCCCGGCAGGGGGGCAGAACGAGCAAGCGGTTGTGTGGTGCTTAGTTGCCAGCTGGGGTTAAACCATATCATGGTCCAATATAGTCAATTTACCAGGCCTCACCATATAAAAAACCCAGCCACCGCCCTCTATTCCAGGAAGATTTTACTCATGTGGCTCGCTTGATGGCAGTACGTGTTTCACATTCATGAGTGACCTGTGTAATGGCCTCCATGGTCATGTCCACCCCTCAATCACGAGCCCATCTGTATGTTGCATCTCTTCCTAGATGTCCTGATGTTTTGTGGGCCCATCGAGCTACAAATAGCTCACCCTTACACTCCCAGTCCAGGTCCACCTGAACTATTTCAATTTTGACAACCTTGTCTACCTGTTCATTGTTTCAATGTTCTTCAGTGGTGTGGCTTTGGGGCATGTGAGCATCTACATGATGTACCTTTAAAGCCATGTTTTCTGCCTGGGCAGCGATGTCCTGCCACAACGCAGTAAGCCAGATGAGTTTACCCCTGCGCTGCCAGTTGGTCGTCTTCCACTGCTGTAGCCACCCCCACAGGGCATTAGTCACCATCCAGGAGTCAGTATAGAGAGAGAGTACTGGCCACTTTTCTCGTTCAGCAATCTTTAGGGCTAGTTGGATGGCTTTCACTTCTGCAAACTGACTTGACTCACCTTCTCCTTCAGTGGCCTCAACAACTTGTCGTGTGGGACTCCACACAGCAGCTTTCCACTTCTAATGGTTTCCTACCACATGACAGGATCCATGAGTAAACAAGACATAACACCTTTCATCTTCTGATAACACATTATGTAGTGGTGCCTCTTGGGCATGAGCCATCTCCTCAGGCAATGCTCCAAAATCTCTGCCTTCTGGCCAGTCCATGATCTTTTCCAGGATTCCTGGGAAGTTGGGTTTACCCAGTCATGCTCATTGCATGATCAACGCTACTCACTTATTCCATGCAGCTCTGGTTGTGTGATGTGTAGAGGGAATGTTTCCTTTGAACATCCAATGTAGCACAGGCAATCACAGTGCCAAGAAGAGATATGCTTCTGTACCAACAACTTCTGAAGCAGCTCAAACCCCCTCATGTGCTGCTAGTATCTCTTTTTCAGTCGGGGTGTAATGGGCTTCTGATCCTCGACACCCCTGGCTCCAAAACCCTAACGGTCAACCTCGGGTTTCTCCTGATGTTTCCTGCCAGAGGCTCCAGGAGACACCATGCTCCCCAGTTGCAGTGTAGTGTACATTTTGCACAGCTAGTCCTGTCCGGACAGGCCCAAGAGCTACCACAAGAACTATTTCCTGTCTGATATGATCAAAGGCTTGTTGTTGCTCAAGGCCCCACTCAAAATGGTTCTTCTTTCAGGTTACTCGATAGAGAGGGCTCACAAGCTGACTATAACCTGGAATATGCATTCTCCAGAATCCCACAAGGCCTAGGAAAGCTCTGTTTCCTTCTTGTTAGCTGGTTAGACACAGTCGCTATCTTGTTGATAGCTGTCTTCCCTCTCAGTTCGCATACACGGGCTTCCAGCTTAAAGGTGGGTTCACCATCCCACTTTCTCATGTCCTCCCCCTGGTCACACAGGAAGAACCGGAGTGCACCATGTGGCATGGGCCTGGGGCTCCCTTTCCATCTGACTGGGGCAGGACAGGACTGATTTCTTGGGGTGTCCCTAACAGTCAAGGTGCTGGCCCATAGGGATGAGAGGGTACAGAGATTTTCTTCAAAGTTTTGGAGCCAAGATGACAGCTAGATAACTTGAACGGCTTCCAGCACCGCTAATTCTCTCAGCTGTTAGAATATCACGCTGGGGCACTTTTAATCACCTTGGCAGTGATGTATTGCCCCGATATGGAGACATCAGCTGTCGGGCTTCCTTGCCTTCCAGTTGCTGACTGTCGGCCCCCTTATCCCAGCATCTGAGCAGCCAGGCAGCAATCCGCTCACCTGGCTGGTGCCTGTAATCTTTCTGCATGTCTCGAAGTTCTGATGAGGTCAGGAACCAGGTAATTTCATCAATCCCGGGTAGGAAGAGGGAGATGTGTTCCCTCATCCTCTCCACAAGACAGCTCCCCCAGCACAGCAAGGCCATCAATGCCAGGGCAAAGCACATAGCCATTGTTTGCACTAGCATGTTCCCAAGCTCAGCAAAATAAAGAGCAGTACAACCAACAAACTCCGTGACCTGCACAGGGGCTTGCCACTTAATAACTACTACAGCTATAGCACACTTAATACAAGTCTCATGCCCCACACTGGGTGCCAAAAAGGACTGTGTGGTGGGTTGACCTTGGCTGGACACCAGGTGCTCACCAAGATGCTCTATCTCTCCCCTCTTCACCAGACAGGGCAAGGAGAAAATAAGATGGAAAAAAAATTGTGAGTCAAGATAAAGGCAGTTTAATAAAGCAAATGCAAAGGCTGCACACAGAGCAAAGGAAAACAAAAGTTTTATTCTCTACTTCCCATCATCAGGCAATGTCCAGCCACTTCCAGGGAAGTAGGGCTTCAGTACATGTAGCGGTTGCTCCAGAAGAGAAACGTCATAATAACGAATGCCCCCCCGGCTTTCTCTTCATTTTTATTGCTGAGCAGACGTCATATGGTATGGAATATCCCTTTGGTCAGTGTTGTGGTTTAACCCGGCAGGCAGCTAAACACCACACAGCCGTTCGCTCACTCTCCTACAGTGGGATGGGGAAGAGAATCGAAAAAAATGGTAAAACTCATGGGTTGAGATACAGACAATTTAATAGGACAGAAAAGAAAGGGAAAATAATAGTAATGATAAAAGAATATACAAACCAAGTGAGGCACAATGCAATTGCTCACCACCCGCCGACCAATGCCCAGCCGGTTCCTGAGCAGCGGACCCCTGGCCAGCTTTTCCCCTAGTTTATACACTGAGCATGACGTCATATGGTGTGGAATATCCCTTTGGTCAGTTGGGGTCAGCTGTCCCAGCTGTGTCCCCTCCCAGCTTCTTGTGCACCCCCAGCCTACTCCCTGGTGGGGTAGGGTGAGGAGCAGAAAAGGCCTNTGCTCAAAGGCTTGTTGTTGCTCAAGGCCCCACTCAAAATGGTTCTTCTTTCAGGTTACTCGATAGAGAGGGCTCACAAGCTGACTATAACCTGGAATATGCATTCTCCAGAATCCCACAAGGCCTAGGAAAGCTCTGTTTCCTTCTTGTTAGCTGGTTAGACACAGTCGCTATCTTGTTGATAGCTGTCTTCCCTCTCAGTTCGCATACACGGGCTTCCAGCTTAAAGGTGGGTTCACCATCCCACTTTCTCATGTCCTCCCCCTGGTCACACAGGAAGAACCGGAGTGCACCATGTGGCATGGGCCTGGGGCTCCCTTTCCATCTGACTGGGGCAGGACAGGACTGATTTCTTGGGGTGTCCCTAACAGTCAAGGTGCTGGCCCATAGGGATGAGAGGGTACAGAGATTTTCTTCAAAGTTTTGGAGCCAAGATGACAGCTAGATAACTTGAACGGCTTCCAGCACCGCTAATTCTCTCAGCTGTTAGAATATCACGCTGGGGCACTTTTAATCACCTTGGCAGTGATGTATTGCCCCGATATGGAGACATCAGCTGTCGGGCTTCCTTGCCTTCCAGTTGCTGACTGTCGGCCCCCTTATCCCAGCATCTGAGCAGCCAGGCAGCAATCCGCTCACCTGGCTGGTGCCTGTAATCTTTCTGCATGTCTCGAAGTTCTGATGAGGTCAGGAACCAGGTAATTTCATCAATCCCGGGTAGGAAGAGGGAGATGTGTTCCCTCATCCTCTCCACAAGACAGCTCCCCCAGCACAGCAAGGCCATCAATGCCAGGGCAAAGCACATAGCCATTGTTTGCACTAGCATGTTCCCAAGCTCAGCAAAATAAAGAGCAGTACAACCAACAAACTCCGTGACCTGCACAGGGGCTTGCCACTTAATAACTACTACAGCTATAGCACACTTAATACAAGTCTCATGCCCCACACTGGGTGCCAAAAAGGACTGTGTGGTGGGTTGACCTTGGCTGGACACCAGGTGCTCACCAAGATGCTCTATCTCTCCCCTCTTCACCAGACAGGGCAAGGAGAAAATAAGATGGAAAAAAAAATTGTGAGTCAAGATAAAGGCAGTTTAATAAAGCAAATGCAAAGGCTGCACACAGAGCAAAGGAAAACAAAAGTTTTATTCTCTACTTCCCATCATCAGGCAATGTCCAGCCACTTCCAGGGAAGTAGGGCTTCAGTACATGTAGCGGTTGCTCCAGAAGAGAAACGTCATAATAACGAATGCCCCCCCGGCTTTCTCTTCATTTTTATTGCTGAGCAGACGTCATATGGTATGGAATATCCCTTTGGTCAGTGTTGTGGTTTAACCCGGCAGGCAGCTAAACACCACACAGCCGTTCGCTCACTCTCCTACAGTGGGATGGGGAAGAGAATCGAAAAAAATGGTAAAACTCATGGGTTGAGATACAGACAATTTAATAGGACAGAAAAGAAAGGGAAAATAATAGTAATGATAAAAGAATATACAAACCAAGTGAGGCACAATGCAATTGCTCACCACCCGCCGACCAATGCCCAGCCGGTTCCTGAGCAGCGGACCCCTGGCCAGCTTTTCCCCTAGTTTATACACTGAGCATGACGTCATATGGTGTGGAATATCCCTTTGGTCAGTTGGGGTCAGCTGTCCCAGCTGTGTCCCCTCCCAGCTTCTTGTGCACCCCCAGCCTACTCCCTGGTGGGGTAGGGTGAGGAGCAGAAAAGGCCTTGACTCTGTGTAAGCACTGCTCAGCAGTAACTAATACATCCCTGTGTTATCAGTATTATTCTCATCCTAAATCCAAAACACAGCAGTATACCAGCTACTAAAAAGAAAATTAACTCTATCCCAGCCGAAGCCAGGATAGTCTGTTTGGGTCAGCTGTCCTGGCGATGTCCCCTCCCAAGATCTTGCCCATCCCCATCCTACTGGTGAGGGGGGAATGTTGGAGAGACAGCTTTGATGCTGTGCAAGCACTGGTCAGCAGTAGCCAAAACCCTGGTGTGTTATCAACACCTTTCTAGCTACCAGTGCAAAGCACAGCACTATGAGGGCTGCTGTGGGGAAAATTAACTCCATCTCAGCCAGACCTGATACAAGCCAATAATCTAAGGATACTCCATGTCATCTGTCTAGCCCATTACACAGAATAAATTTAATCAAATAAGATAAATTGAAGCATTCAATTGAATAAAGTATGAGTCCTTTCTAAAGGCACTCTGACTTCATGGAAGGCAAAAGGAACTGAAAGTAGCCTTATAGGTTCTCTGTGTTCAGTCTTCCCTTTGAGAACTGCTGCTGAGTTGGCAATTCTGGATCAAATAAAACAAACAAACATTTATAAACAAATAAGCTTTTTTCTATCCTCTTCCAAACTTGGCTCATTTTGTTGGTTTCACTGATCTACACATTCAATCACAACCTGGAGATGGTATATGGCCTACCTGTTGGCTTGTGCAATGTATGCAAATTGTCAGGTGTATCAAATTTTTTTTAAAAATTATGTTAATATGAAAATGAATCAGCTTAAGATTTTTACAGTGTTCAACATATGACCTCAGTATTGCATGAACCTATTTATTTTCATAGTTTTTGTATAGGATCTGTACTAATAATTCAGGATCCATATCATTAATTTAGTCATTGATAGTGCAATGCCTGATGCATGTTCCTAACTCCACTTATTTCAAAGGGACTGCTCACACGTGGAAAGCCAGCCATGTGCAGGAGAGTTTGCAGCCTTGGGTAATGTAACTGCAGTGTGGTTACAGTCATTGCTCAGAGGTGGAACAACTGACAGATGATATATGTGGTTGAGTTTTGGGGTGGGGTCCTAGGGAAATGAGGTTGCCCTGCCGGGGGGATGAACTGCTAGCTGGAGATGCCTACATCCCTCCATGAGCTGCAGCAGGAGCCCAGCTGACTCACTCACTCTTGACTCCAACATTTTGGGCAGCCAAGGGTGGATGCAATGACCCCCATCCTTACATAGTCAATGAGTGTGCAAGGAGTTTCTGGAGGTGCATGAAGGGGGTTTAGTACCCCCATGTTTAGGTAACTGCCAGGCAGAAGAGAATGCCCCTGTACTTCCAGGTGATGGCAGGGGCCACCTTCAGAAGGTATCTACTGCTCGTTCCTGCTTGGCAGTGAGGTTCAGCCAGCCTTTCCCTTCCTCCTGCTTGCCCTTTCCAGCCTCTGGGTGTTAGAGATTGTGTGCTTGGTGTTATATTCCACCACAAACCTGGTGTTTGTTCTGCTAAGCCCGTGCTTTGGCGCCTTGAACTCCCACTCACTGAGGTGCTTTCACTGCGTCATGATTCTTACTTACTGTGCTACTCTGTGCCATCCATGGCCAACAGCTGAGACAATGGAATGGGCATTAGCAAAGGCCTGTTACTTTGATTTCACCTCAATCCTCTTCAACACCTCTTTCCCTCGTGCCTCCCACTGCCCGCACCACCTCCCCCGTCTCAGCCAGCCCCAGCTCCAGCCCTGTTGCTTTTGCAGATCTACAGGTCACGGAGACAGGTCCCCTGTGACCAGGGATGTGCCATCTGGCCACTCTCCTCTCACCCAGGCTTGAGGGATCATATCTTCGGTGTGGAAAATCCACTCAAAGGACCGATGCAAACATGAACCCAGACTCAGTTAATGTCTCTGCATTTTGTACCACCCAGTTTTGGGGCCTATCTCTTTCCAAAGTCCAGGAGCAAGGACCCAAATGTCCCACCATACCAGTGTGCCTGAGACCAAAGCTCAAAACACCTCAGAGGCTTTCTTTCCCGTGTTGCTCAGCATTCTTCACCCACAGTCCCTCGATGGCCATCCACAGAGCAAAGGCACAAGCTGTCTTTACCTATCAAATAGCTGTGCTTGCTCTCCCTGCAGAGGCACCAGCAAAGGTGCTCTTGTTTGCATTCGGTCGCCAGCCAGACCTTCCCAATTTTTATTCACAGACAGCTGGTACTTCCTCTCCAGTCTCCATGAGTTTTGTCCATCAAAGCAGCAGGCAGTGTTGTTTTATGATGTGTTGTAAAACTACCATGCTACCCTGAGTGTGCTCAGCGTGGCTGCCTCATTTATCACTGCTCAGCCTTCACACTGGGACATCATCCATCACTGCCTCCTTAGAGCTAGGAGTCAGAACCTGGTCCGTATTGCTGCCATAGCCCAGAGTTGTGTGAACACTCATCAGCAGGTCCCTTTGTCCTCAGGCTTTTTTTTTTTTCCAGGAAATGTGACTTCTTCTTACATTTAGTTCCCAACCAAGACTCCAGAATAGAAAACCAAACTTCAAAATTCAATTGACTGTGCCTAATGGAGGGGCTTTTAATGTGTAGCCTTTGACCCTTATCTATTATTGATGGAAATAAAGACTGGTTTTGTTCCATATTTGAAGTTAATGGTAAAAGAAAAATTTGGAGGTTTTAATTTTTTGATTCTAATAGTGACCTCCATGTCCATTGTGAAACCATGAATAATCACTGCTTGAGGAAGGCATTTCTATGAGCAATCTAGAAAGCGGACAAAGGAACCTTTGAGACAGTTTCGTATGCAGAAAAAAACCTCAAGAGTATGTTTGTGTCTGGTTTTCTTCTTGTGCTATAGAAAGACAAGTGTCCTTCCTTTCATAATTGCATTAATTAATTGCATTTCACTTATGTCCTTATCTCTCACAAACCTGTTCATTCTATTCTAATGATAAAACTAATAAGCAAACCCTGTAAAATGGTTTAAAAAGTCAGCCAATGTAAAAACCTGTAACTGCAGAGCCTTCTCCTTCTCCTAGTGTCATCAACGGTAAAAATAACATTGATTTTACCAAGTCTGTGTAGTAAGGTGGATGTATTTTACTGGATTTAAGATGGAAATGGGAATTCAGTTGTTTCTCTGCTTTAACACCCTTGTTCTTCAGTGTTTTCCTACTTCTGGGTGCACTGCTCTCTCATGGATGAGGAAGCAGCGAACGTGACTCAGGCACCTTATAATTCTCTCTTTAGGATTTAGCCTCCTGTGTTGGAAGAAACGCTGTACTGTGTGCAGCGTGTAGGGCAATTGTCCTCTAGGACAAGCCATGGCACATAGCAACAAGCGTGTACTTTTTTTGGAAGTGAATCTTCAGAAAAGTGACCTTCTGGGAAATAGCCACACATGTGCAGGTAGAGGGGGACAGGCCATGCACTAATTGTGGCTTCCTCTGCTCCAGGACTGATGCATGAGCAGTGCAAGTTGCGCTCATGTCAGTGATTTCCCAGCATGAGAAAGCTGAGTTTAAGGCCCCAAATCCTTGTTATTTCTTCAGCAAAATGGTCAAAACCTGGACACTTATTAGGAGTAGAAAAAACTGTATTTAGGTTTTAGATGTATTGTTTTTCCATTGTAGCTCAGCTTTCCATCCACTTGAGAACTTGGAAACAAACTCACAGACTCAGCATGGTGAATTTGGATGGCCTGACTAGGGAGAGGATGCGCTTGTCCCTGTGGGTGGTTGCCCTTCGCCTTCCAGGGCTGCACCTACCCCAGCAGTAATGCAGTAGGGGCAAGTTTGTAGCCTGAAGCTACCAGTGCTGCAACCCCTTCTTCTACATTCATTTTCAGATGTAGGGCTTTCTTCTGAACAAGCTTTGGAATGGTCCCCTCGATCAAATGTCTCCATTGTGCCTCTGCTTTTTTTCTTCTTGAGGGGCCAGTAACTGGTTCAGACCCTCGTGTCCACATTTATGGGTCCATTTTGCTTTTCTCCAGAAGGTACCTGGTTCGCACACACAAACTGTCAACCAAGCCCAAGTGTGATACGAGGAGATGGTCGGGGGGTTGCTTCAAAATCATGCTACTGCTCCCTACAAAAATGCTAATGTAAACACAGCCTAAGCATGATGTATTGCCTGATTGCTCCTACCTTGGGTTCAGTCACACAAGACTTCCCTTCTCTGGAGGCCCCCTAAAGTGCTCAGCAGCTGCTGCTCTTGCTATTGGCACTTTCAGGACACAGGGAGGATGGCTAGACTGTGCTTCAGGGACCCCCCGATGTCAGAATGGGAAATAAAACTTTGTGAAGATAAAACATGAAGGTGAAGGAGGATCAGAGACTTCTGAACCTTATTCTTCATGCTGGTGTGGGGAACAGCACAAAACAAATCCACTGAAGAGTGGACAACAACAAAACGCTGGAAAGCGTTGCGAGGTGATAGGTATTCAAAAGCCATTGGAAGCAACAGCAGTTCTTCCACTGACTTCAAAGCACATTTGACCAGGAACCTGAAGACGTGGAGGTATTTAAGAAATAAAGTTTAATTCGAGGCAAGGAAGCATAGAAGGAGTACTTTTTCCCCTTTCCAGGACCCATAGTCTCTCAGCACTGGTCCTGTTTGGAGGCTAAGAGGTGGACAAATGCCAGGAGCCATCCACCATGCCTGACTGCCCGATGTGGAGCAACAGAAAGGAGAAGTAACAGAGTAGGTACAATATGTTTGTCTGAGGAAAAAAAAAATCACTATATGCATTGTGAACAGCAACATTTTTATGAAAAGTTGGGAGGTTTCCTCAGATTAGCCATTTTTTTAAAAGATCAAATGAATGGGTTATTTTTTTGTTTGATGTTTCTCATGTTGGGGTGTTCACTGTGTCCTTTGTTAGTTTTTAATTCTAATGAAAAATGTGCCTCTGTCTCCTGAGCCATTCTGTGAGACTCTGCTGGGGGCATTTTTCCGTGACTAAGGGAGAATTTCTCTTGATTATTACCTCATTTTTACTATAAAATTTTAAACAGTAAAAATAGTTTTTGTTGAAACTGTGCAGAACATGATATTCAAATATCTAGTATTTTCAAATGCCACTAAACTCTTCAGAAGGTTGATTTTTTTCTGCAAGAAAGCATAATCCATAAATTCCAATTGGAGAAAACCAACAGTTGCTCTTCTCTCACACTGTCTAATTTACAGAGGTGCTGGTTTTCATTTGAAAGTGATGGAGAACCACATGGAGAATGGTGGTGAGCAACAACCAGCTTGAAAAAGGGAGGTTTGTGTTGGTTGCTTTTTTTTTTTATGGTGGGATATTGTTAAGCTATACTGAAAAAGATACTTTAAGATATTAAAACAGTACAAAACCAAACTTTGTCAGTTTTCCCCTCTAGCTGTGAAGCTGTCTAACACTGCCAACCTGAAGAAATGAAAAACCATGAGGGAAGCCTCAGAAATATATGGTATATGGCTTCCATGTGTTACATTTGCGTTAATAGTACTCATCTCTTGGTTTTGCTAGACCTTAATCTTTATGGGTTAAGACCTTAACCTTTACAGGTTCACCTGCTGACTCCACAAAATGTTGCCATGAAGTAATTCGGTGGAGTCTCAGGCTCTCTTTTACTTAAAGTGCCAAGAAAGCCACCACCTGGGACCCCAGGCCATCATGCAGGTGGCTTCACAGGGAGCTGTTGTGCTCAGGCAGGCAGGTACACACACCCTCAGGTAGGGCATTGCCCACCCGTTCCCTCTGCCGTCCTTTAGACAGCGTCTGTGCTTGCCCCTCTCAGGGGGGCAGAGGAGCTGCTTCTTCCTTCTTTTCTTCATACCCATGAGGTGAGATATTTGTTGATACACAAAACACGTAGCCGCCAGCCATTTCTGTCCAGTCCCCAACATTAACAAGGATACGGTCACTGTTATATTTGCAAACGCCAGAGATTCCTATTTTTTCTTGCAGCTAGCTTTCTAGTTTTCTAACAGTTTTACTATGATTTCAAGTATCTCTCCACCAGAAATATCCCATTTACAGCAGACTGCCCCACCTAGGACTGCTCCACTGCACAGACTGCCCTCAGCTGGTCTGGAGGGGCGCTGGGCTGAACACCTTCATCACTGAGGTGAAAACCCAATAATTTAGAGTGCAGCAGCATCTTGCCTTGCTTGGACCATATTATTCCAACTCTCACGTCATGGTGTTTTTAACGAGAGACTGTGATGAGTGGAGCTGCATTGCCATCTTCCCAGGGACAGGTTACATGGGTACACTCACAAATTTGAGACTAGTGCAACCAAAGGGAGTTAGGCTTCTCCTCTGACCCACCGAGCTCCAGATTTTTCCCTTGTATTTTAACACACATAAATATCTCATGGTAAAAGAATTTCTCTATCTGTTTTGGAGTTCTTCCTCCTCTTCACTATTCTTTTTTTTTTTTTGAATGCTGTGCTAACCAGAACACCTTTCTGTGGCTTTCACTTCATCCTAATTTGCTGTATTTTATATCTCTACCATAAGTAGATATCATGATGTACCAAATAAGTTTCCCCGAACAAGCTCTCCATGTAGGAGAAATCATTTGCCTCAGTATGTAAAATGCTGCCACGAGCATTCAGTGTTAAAAACTTCTCCATGTCAGCCTGCACGCTGAATTAAAAGAAAGCGCACAAAATAATGCAAACATGTCACAAGGTTTTTGTCTTCTGCTGTTCTTGAACCGATCTCTCCAATGTGCACAGAAGAAGGACGCTTGCTTGAAAAAAATGCTCTTTTTGAATGGCATTTCAGCAAGAACCTAATTCCTTACCTCCTCTGGGCTGGAGAAAAGTAAAATTGTCTCCAGTTTGATTTACATTTGATGTCTGAGCTGCTGCAGGATCTCTGAACCTGAAAGAAGAGCTGCAAAACACTGTGATAAAGTGTCACTCTGGCACCTTGGGCTTCCACGCCCTTGGTTTGAGGTCGGCTTGTGGAAATAGAAGGCTTTTGGGCTGACCCTAGGGGAGCCTGGTGCTGTACAAACACCCGGTCAGAAGGTGGTTTCTGCCCTGAGGAGCCTAAGGAAGAGCCAGAGGATGGATGTCAAAAGACAGACTGAGGGTCAGTGTGCATGCAGGAGGGGTTGCATTCCAAAATGTCGTGACATTACATATTTTTCTGTTTGTTTTGGCCAAAAACGTGAACTGGGCTGCTACTAGTGGTGAAATGACACGTAAAGAACCTGATGCTCTGAGAAAAGTTAAAACTTTATTAGTGGCTTTTTTGTTTACATGGTTCAGGGACTTAAATAGTAGGAAATAATAGGGAAAACTTATACTGAGGCCTTCATTTATGTCTCACACCAGTTTTTCATAGCTCCATGACTTCAGGGCAAAGTGTGAATTGGCATTGTCATGGTAGCAAAAGGCCTGCGAACACACACAGATGTGCACACGCATGCACATGCATGCACGTTCAGCTGTCCCAAGCCCTTCTTACAAGCACTCGCTTGCTGGTGCTTTTTCTGACCTTTCTCTGTGTGCAAGCTGAGGTATGTGTGAGCAAAGGCTGAGGTGAAGCTTCAAGTAAAGACCAGGAAACGGGTTTCACTTCTAATTTGTGTGAAGTTCTATGATTCTATGATTCTATGATTCTATGAAGTTAAATGTACATGTTTCTCACCATCCAGCCAGCAATACCACAAAGGTGGCTTTCCCTTCCTTTTCATTTACTGGTCCAGCGACCACAGTGGGTGAGCTGTGTCTGTGCAGGACTGAGGTGCAGACTCAGCCTTGTCCTCAGGCACAGCTTCTCAGATGGCCAAGTCAACAGTGAAACAGCAGAAATCAACTCAAACCCATGCACCCAACACCACCCTGAGGAGGGTCTATTCCATGTCCTTTAATTCCAAGTGGGACAATATGTGACTCAGCCAAGTGAAACCAGCACAGCAACAGTCTGCAGTGTGCTATTGCTGCTGGTACATGTCTGAACCCCACCGTGCTGTGCTGTCCTGGACCAGGTTTCTCTGGCACTGTGATGCTCAACACTTTAGCCTTCTGGTACATGTTAGTTAAGGAAAAGACAGCTGAGATTTTTACACTTTTAAACCTAGGGAGATGCCCCACTTGACTACCCACATTACTCCTCATGAGGTTTAACGAGGCCAAGCGCTAGGTCCTGCACTTAGGTCACAACAACCCCACGCAACACTACAGGCTTGGGGAAGAGTGGCTGGAAGCTGCCCAGCGGAAAAGGACCTGGGGGTGCTGGCTGACAGTCGACTGAGTATGAGCCAGAAGTGTGCCCAGGTGGCCAAGAAGGCCAACGGCATCCTGGCTTGTATCAGAAATAGTGTGGCCAGCAGGAGTAGGGAAGTTATCATACCCCTGTCCTCAGCACTGGTGAGGCCGCACCTCGAGTACTGTGTTCAGTTTTGGGCCCCTCAGTACAAGAAGGACATTGAGTTGCTGGAGTGTGTCCAGAGAAGGGCAACGAAGCTGGTGAAGTGTCTGGAGCACAAGTCTCATGAGGAGCGGCTGAGGGACCTGGGGTTGTTTAGCCTGGAGAAGAGGAGGCTGAGGGGAGACCTTATCGCCCTCTACAACTACCTGAAAGGAGGTTGTAGTGAGGTGGGTGTTGGTCTCTTCTCCCAAGTAGCAAGTGATAGGACAAGAGGCAATGGCCTCAAGTTGCGTCAGAGGAGGTTTAGATTGGATATTAGGAAAAATTTCTTTACTGAAAGAGTGGTCAAGCATTGGAACAGGCTGCCCAGAGAGGTGGTTGAGTCACTATCCCTGGAGGTATTCAAAAAACATGTAGACGTGGCACTTTGGGACATGATATAGTAGGCATTGTGATGTTGGGTTGACGGTTGGACTAGATGATCTTAGAGTTCTTATTCAACCTCAATGATTCTATGATTCTATGATTCTATGATTTTTCTTTCCCTATTTTGCCTCCCCCATCCAGTGCCACACATGCTCTGGTGTGGTTGTGGCAGAACTCTTCCCTTTGCCCACACTCGCATCTTGGCTGCCTTCCCCCCTCTTATGGGAGCTGCAGCAGAGGTAACGCTTCCCCATTTCTCACTTGTGAGCATAGCTGGAGGGGACACCAAAGCGACATGTGCAAGGAGTGTTGAACCTCTGCTGCTTTGCCCGCATTGCCTGTATTGAACAAGCCCATATAACCAGGAGAAAGATCCGCATGTAAAAGAACCACAAAAACCAAGAAACTATTCTTAAAATCCCGAGCAAAATTTCCAAGCTGATTTTTCTGAAAAAAATAGCTTTGTCAGCTGCTACAGGTATCAGCTACTATTTGAGCATCTTTCTAAAACACTGCACCTCTTCTTCTCTTAAACATGCATCAGTGCTAATAAAAATCTGAAAAATTTGAATCACAGGACACAAGGATCAGTGTCACAAATGCAGACTGGAGAAGATTCATTTCACAATCCTAGTAGCATATGAGCCAGGAGTGCTAAATGACAAGCTGTGGCAGAGATGGGACAGGACCTGTGATGCTTCCCAGGCAAAGAGCCCACTGACAGCAGCTTCTGGAGTGACCAGGGGTCTGCAGAATGAGTTGGTCTCAGAAGAGCACTAGAATGTTGTATTCATCCCCGATAAATAATTTGAGATAATATAACAAACAGCTGAATTATATTCTGCATGCTGGTAGTCTTCATGGGGCCCACAACGTTGATTTTCAGCCTCAAGCATTGCATCTTTGTGTGTGAGTTTGTGTTTTGGATGTTTTTTAATGTTTTACTGGCATCTTTTTTGACTTTTGACTTTTGAAAGTATTTCTTTGACTTTGTTTTTCAGGGAGAGGGAAGCATTTGTCATGACTTTGACTCTGTATTAGCAACCTTCACCAGGCGTTCAGTCTACTTCTGGGCGTGCTTTACATTTGATTAGCTGTCATGTCTGCAAAGTATTTTTGGCATTTAATTTAGATTGCAAACACCTGCCTCAAAGGAGCATCTCTTTTATAGACAAGCTTGGGACAGTCCTGAATACGCAGGCACAAACACACATGTACTCTCATGTTCCTTTTCCCTGTCACATCCAACCAATACAATCATTCACTCTAAGGTCTTCTCCCTTCAAAGGGAGATTTTACTGTTGATCTAAATCATGTTACTCTATGAAGAGGCAGAGGATCCTTTCTAAAATATGCAGCAACACAGAAGTTGTGGAGCTGTTCCCACCATGGACACCGAGCTTAAGGGCTGCTGGCTGTGGCCAGCACCGTGCACTGCCGAAACCCAGCTGGCAGGCACTGCAAAGCCACCGGCCCCGGCGCCACGGAGGCTGTTCCCAAGCAATGCCCTCGCCCTGCCACAGCTCATTTTGGCATGTGCTGTGTGGCAACGGCCATGAGACAAACAGGAGACCCCCTTTCACCGCCACACACAAACATCCCGTGTGAGAAAAAGCAGCAGCGGAGAAAAGGTCAGCAGGGGAGACCGAGGGGCAACGAGAGGGCTGCACCCTCCAGCCGAGCGCAGGGCTGGGGGGGACACCGTGCGCGCCGCTTGTTCTTTGCAAACTTGCTGGGGAGAAACAAATGACTCTGACCCCGGCCTTGGCTCCAAGACTGCTGATCCCTCTGGGAATGGCTTGTGAAAGCACAGTGGGGACTCCCGGAGAGAGTCTTCAGCTGCCTCTTGGCTCCTGGCTGGCCATGCGGGAGGGTGACTGGTGTGAGCGGGGCTGGCCGTGGGGCTGCTCCACTCCGGGGATGCCAAGCTGGGATGGGGCCCCTCTGCTGCACAGTGACCACGACCAGCCCTGGGATGGACCCACCATGCTGTGCGCTGCCCTCCTCACGGGCCACAACCAGAGCACCTTACAGAAAACTCACATGTCCAAAAATGGAAGAGTCAGATCCTTCAGAAAAGTGTGTCACCCACCACACCAGGGGAGCAAGTGATCGACACACATATACACATTTTCATGCAACAGCATGGCACAAGACAACCAAAGTCCTGCACTTGTGCCTCCTTACAGTAGTCTTTTCCTCCTTGTTCCTAACCCTTTTTATTTCCTCTAAGAACCACATCTGTGCTCTGCTGAATCTACTGCTTGAATAACACAAGGTAAACCTGTCAGACACTTTCTCTCACTTTTAAAATTCAATTTTGATGAGCTTGCAAAAAGATGGTTAACCCAACCACCCCAGGCTGTGCAGGAGCAAGTGTAATGGCCTTGGGGCAGGGACAACATGTGGGGTCCAGAGCCCCAGGAGGCCATGTCCCCAGGCCAGGGCAGTAGCAGCCTGCAGCTGCACCTGCAGGACCTCTCCAGTCCTGACACAGCTGGGGAGCAGAGCCTAAGTCCCAAAGTCTGTGAGAAATGAGTCCTGCAGCTTTGCTGCTCTGGGAGAGGCATGTCACTCTCTGCCCCTGTATGTGTGTGTGTGTGTGTGTATAAAAAATGATAAATGCTGTGAACTGTACTTAATGGGATGCTGAACAGCTGTGCCTCATGGAAGTTCGGCTAACCCTCTATATTAAAGTCACTTTTTATTTAAGCACCATAGTAAAGCCAAAGGGTACGTGCAAGCGAAATTATTAGCAATCAAGCCTAAAAGTAACTGCCCCAAAATGTCTACAATAAGGGAGAGCTGTAGGATTGCTTTCTCCCTGTGGAAGCACTCAGTGTTGCAAATGATTTGATTGTTGTCTCTGCTGAGAGAAGCCGAGCTTCCCTAGGCCAAAAATAGCACTCTGAACAAAGCACAAATGGGCCAGCCAATGAAAAAGTTGGTACCCTACAACAGGTCAGCCCAGGCAAGTACCCTGGGCAAGGGGACGAGAGGGCGCTGCACCTTCGTGAAGAGGATGATGGTAAAGCCAAGACTTTTGAGCTACAGCTACCAAAATGACTGCTGTACTGGAGAGAGAAGTCCAGCAGTACCCAGGCTGGTCACAGCCTCCTCCAAAGTGCTGCTGCCTTTACTTAAGAGCAAGGTTCTTCCTGTACTGAGAGATGCTGCAGGATCTTGCCCAGAACAGCAAAGCAAATTTGGTTCAGGAGCTTTCCTTCACTGTGCCAGCTCTAAAAAAGGAAGATGTAGTTTTGAGGCCATTGGTGGTAAAGAAAACCCCATTCCTTCTGAAGGGAGGAAGATCTTTCCTGACGTGAGGTTGATTATGCTGCTGGAAAGGAAGAGATTCAAGGAAATGAAAGACAGAGAGTGTCCACAGGAAGAAAGAGATGAAAACTCATGGCGGACACACTCCAGTCTATTTTTTCTTGCTGTAGGCCAGTTCATCTGTTAAAGGGGGTAAAACTGAAAACTCAAGTAGGAGGTTTAGTGCCGCTTTTCCTTGTTCTGCCTTTGCCAGTACTGAAGAGTCTTTGTGGGTACCAGCAAGGCTTCAGAGAGGGCTCTGCACTGCACACCTGCTGCCAGCCCAGAGATGGCATGGGGAGAGGTGTCTGTGTGATGACAGTACTGGTGAGCATTTGCCAGGATGTTTAAGCTCCTTTATGTGACGCTGCTTTCTCTGTTTGGTCGAGCCAAATCTGTGGCTATTTTAATGACAAAACAGCTGGAGGACATGCATTGGCCATAGTTTTGCCCTTCAGACATTGCTGTAATAATGATGCTCTGCCTCCAGAGAGTCCCCTGTCTTTTCCTTAAGCAACCTGGCCAGGATACTACTTAGCAAAGATCTCCTAGGTGCTGTAATGCATACATTAAGCATATGGATGAACACACCGAAAGCCGTCTTGGATCTGGAGGGTTCTGACACCCTCCCCACTTCCAGTCCCTTTCCAGCTGTTTTTAACCATGGAGGAAATTATTTTGATATTTGATTTAAGATTGATCATGAAAAAAAGAACAAGTAGAAGTTTGGTTAAAAACTCTCAAGAAAAAGGGATGGTTTGTGCAATTGCTGAGTTTTTTCAATTGGTGCTGAAGACCGGGTCTAAGTATTTGTTCATCTCTGGGCACAATTGGTCCCCTGACATATGTAGAAATTTCTGAAATTTCTCTCCTCATCTTACTTGATTGCAACATTGATTTTCCCCCAGCCTGTTCTTTATGGTGAGATTAATTTGTTATTTCATTTTATGTGTCTGTGATGAAGACAGTAGAGTTTCCTAATTTGTGGCAGACAAAATTATGTCCTTTTATGGTATATTCTTTTTTTTTTTCCCCTAGCCCTGTGTCTGGGCAATGCAAATAATTTGGAGAAGATACTATCAATCCTGTTTGTCCTCCCTTCTAGTTTGACCCTTTGGTGGGATAATTGGAAGACTTCGTTCATCCAGACTCAAATCTCTTCTCTCACACTTCTGCATGAAAAGCTAATAGAAGAATTGCTCCATTTACTGAGAGAGTGATCTGGCTGAAGAGAAGAAAACAAAGACAGTGAGTGAAGATGGTGATGGAGAAAATGAATAGACACTATGAAGAAGAGGAGGAAAAGTAAGGAAAGCATCCAAAGAACGAGTGAAGTTGGAAAACTGGAGGGAAAAGTTAGAAAATACAGAGTAAAGAGGAATGGCTGACTAAAATCTAATGGATCACCTTGGTCTCCCAGGACACATTTTTTAATACACAGGGTTTTAATTAGTTTCCATACTCAGGGACAGGAGTGGAGTTAAAGGGCTCTGACTTCACTTATACAAGCTGCCAAAGGTATCAGAAGAGCAACGATTCAAGTGTAGAAGTCAAAAGTGGGAGAAGCCATGGAGTAGAGGGGCTCCACACAGCCTGCTGCTGGCTACCACACCATGCAACCCCGTGGCTTTTGGAGAGTCCATGCTCCAAAAAGTAGCAGCCTCCACCCATGAGAAAAGGCAACAGCTGAGACGGAGCAGTACAGAGAGACAGCACGAGTGGGCTTCACCTGGACACATGCATCTGGGTTAGGCATTTAGGGATTCTTTGAAGCACCAGACAGGCATTTCTGGTGGGATTTATTTCACTTTAAGGATTTCTGAAGTAAGTCAAATGAATCCCACCTTGCAGGTACTTGTTTCTCCCCGCTGACTAAAAAGGGAGCCAAGGGTGACCAGCTCTTATGTAGACTCCTCCTCTTAAAACAGCATATTCCCTATATGTCTGTATTAGGCACAGTGGAAGGTAATGCACAGTAGCACTACATGGAGAATAAAGTTTGACAAAGATTATTTTGTTTCTTACAGGGGATAAAGAATATTTTGAATGTCTGCCGATAAGCATTTATAGTGGCACAAAAGTATACTTTCATAGGTAAGTATTTCACACAAACTGCAAGAGTTGAAGTTCAAGGGTCTGACAAGCTCTGTGGGATTCCAGAAGTCCATGATATCCAACTTGTATTTTGGGGTATGCTGTCTTCCCATTGAACTTCACTGGCATGAGGCCCGTAACCTGGGATAATGTCTTTCATAGAGCTCTCAGAGCACACAGCTTTGGGTTATCTTCCCAAAACATAAGACAACTCTGCTTGGGATGGACAGTAACTCTGAAGCACGATGGAGGCAACCACCTTAGCCCACGATGGGAGGGACTGGGGCATTCGACTAAAGCCAAGAAGTGAGCTCCTTCAAGAGAAACTTGGAACCTCCTTGCTCGTGCACATCCCAGCAGTAGCTCAGCTGTGATTCTGCACACCAGGTACACAGGGCCACAGAACAGGAGAGTCTTTGTCACCACTCTCCAAATGTGGAAGATGAAGATCTAACAGCAAAAGGGCATGAAGCACAAGTCCGATTTGTGAAGTTCACATTTCAAGCAGGAGAATTCCCAGGTCTGTTACTAGCCCAGGACAGACGATAACAACTACAGATCCAAACCCTGTATGTATTGGGCCATTATACTTACAAAAACAAGGAAGTGGAAGAATGGGGTTCACAGGCTTTACTTGCATTTGAAATACACACAAAGGGCCATGCCATCACATACATTTGTCATACACTGAATTGGATATCAATGTTGGTGTTTTTGTTAACTAATGCTTGTTTTGTGTCTCTAAAAAATGTTCTGCTGTGTACTGGCAGATTTCCATGCAAATATAAGGAGGTCAAAAAACGACTGTGCGCAGCTTCTAGGAAATGATTTCTATAAAATTGCTACAATATGGTGGTGTATGGCTGTACACTCCCATCCTATATGTTTGATATATCTATTGATATATTTAATAATATAATATACAGGTTCATATCCAGCTATGCAGACACAAAACACATGTAACCTAATATGTTCTGAATACTCTACTGTATTCAAAAGGGTTTTTTAAGTCTTCAAAATATAATAAAAAGAAGAAAATTATTTTGTCAGTTCAGAGTGTTCCTCTTCTCAGTCTACTGCCAGGACTGGCAAGTTGAAGGAATTAACTTGGTGAGGTCTGCTTTACACAAGCTGAATAAACATCTAAGATAATCATTTCACATTCATGTGTGATAAACACTTGAGGAACATGCATTCACCAACATCAAAGAAGGAAACAAGCTACACAGTTCCTGTCTGCAACATTCAGGCTCTGTCTCTACGCCACCAGCAGTGACCAGGAAACCTTGCTGCAGGCAAACAAGTCTCCCTCTTTCACCACCCTTGCCGCTCACCATGCACAACCTACCAGCCATTGACCCAAAGCAAAACACCCTGCCCCATTTGCCATACTCCTCCTTTGGCAACACTCACGGCGTGTTTCTGCAAGTGGTTGTATAGCAGCATTGCAAAACCATCTAGGAAATGTCTTCTGTCTGTTGAGGAACTCTCTTTGGGAAGTTTAAGTCTTGATAGTCTTCCAAGCAGAGTTTGATCTTAAGTGCCTTTATTGACTCCAACATCAATAAAGCTCTATGATATTCCTTTTTAGAAGATGGGGAAATCCTGCTTTTTGCTATCAGCTTCCTGTAAAACTTCACTTAGGAGAAGCTGAAGAAAGATCTTTAACAGTGACTCTAGTATACCTCTAATAGACCTTTATTTGTCTCTCTTCCATCACAGAATGCACTAACTAGATGTCTCATTCAGCAATAACCACAATCACTGCAGAACCCTCCAAATCTACCAGGCAGGGGATGAGAAGCCAACACTGAAACCAGTGTATCCGTAATCCCAAGTACACATGTTACAGATCAATATGGTGTGTTGAATACTTGCCACATAAATGTGATTAAAACCTGCAAAGAAGTTCATCAGGCTGCATAAAACTGTTCAAATGCTTCATAGAAATAACACATACGATACAGTCTCTTACTGTGTGAGATGACAGAATTTCCCCTTGAATGTTCTCAAAGAGCAGACTGACAACCTCAAAAACTTTCCATTTGTAAAGGACTCAGCATACATAAAAGTGAGAAATCTGGAGAAAGGAGAAGCTGACAATCAAAAATGGCTGGGAAACAGGGTGGATTCTGAGGTCCAAGGACCATATCTCTAAGGATTTAATAATTTAACCAGATTTGCAGAACTCATCCAGCTCCTTTTTGCAATTCCTTGTCTTCATTACTCTCAAGGACTTCTCCACCCTGTGTGTCCTTTTGTCTTACAAGGTCACCAGCAATTTGAAATGTGGTCTCTCTATAAAAGCAAAAGTTTATTTTAAATTGTGTGACTATTTTACATATTCCTGCTTTTTCTGTTACTTTGTCACCATTTCTGTCCAACTACTTCTTTGACACCTCCTGCTGAGTGAAAGGTCAAATCATGGAGGGGAATGGAGCAGCAAACTGTCTTCTTGGAAGGAGATTACAGGATTTGCTTATAGACGCACCCTGTTAGCAAGCAACAGGCCTGAAGAAAAGCTAAATGGCAAACCTCTGCCCTCGATATCTGCTGTTGAAAGTGACCAAAGGAAAAAAAATACAGGTCCTGGAAACAAGCAGCTTTGATTTGGTCCTCCTGTGGCACAGGTTTTACTGGCATAGATTAATTATTGCCTTGATAGCTTGTGACGGAAACTAGAGGAAACTGGATGAACCATGATGCAAATGTAGCAGAGCTGCATGGTGAAGGCCATTGCTGGCAGGCTACAAAATTTACACAACGATAAATTTGGAAGGAATTGATAGATCAGACAAGAGCTGAAGGAAAACATAGGGCAACTTCATGACAAAGAAAGCTGTGGTTTTGCCTTTATTTTGGAAGAACTGGAATTAAGCACAAACATATAACCTATGTTTCTTGAAGCCCTCGCGTTATGGATCACTGCTGCAGAGAAGTTATGGCTGTAGATGGGCTTCTGGTTTGATGCAATGTGGCCTGTGTTTACACAGGGTTTTATTTCTGCTTCTCTGATGGTATTCACAGAGAGTGCAAAGTAGATCACTGAGCAAATGATAAAAAGTGATTTTTTTTTCTGCAGATACTCAATACCTGTGTTCTTCTCACTGTCTCACTGACTGCTTCCCTTCCCTGAACCCTGGCTTTGAGGGTGCCAAACACTTCCAGCATTTGACCAAAGTCAGTGCACAAAATATACGCTGAGTTTTCAGACACTGAGTTTCACGTAAACATAGAATGACATGAGCACTCCACAAGCACCATCTTCTGCTGGTCCCAGGTAGGTACCAGCCCTCATCACTTCTCCTTGGCAGTCCATCAGCAGAATGGAGCTTGCTCTACCTCTCCTCTGAGATGCTATGGAAATAAACACTGCAAAACTGGCTGGTCACGCAGGCATTGTTGCTTCAGTGTGCAAGGTAAGTCCATGAGGAAACATTCATTCTGTACAGAGGACAGTTTGAGTCAGGAGCCAAAAAGAATACGTTTTGGATGTCTTTTCACGCAGTTAGTCCTGTTCAATGAAGCAAGAGGTCAGTGAGGAAAGTACAGCAGCCACAAACATACATTTTGCTGATAAAGCAGTGTTTTCTAAAAAACATATTTCTGGTTAGTCAAGTAAACTCAGATTCATTCTGTGGACAATTTAATTAAATGGGTGCACAGGTACCTTACGGGCTTGCTCCTGGGTGTGTTTGTCCAATGTAAAAAGACACATTCTTTGGACAATCCACCACACAGTGTGTGGCTTGTGGTTCAGTATTGGTTTTGATTTATGTTTTGTTATTTGCTGTTAGAAAATAATTTCTGGGGCTAGGCTGGGGAATATTACAGTCCCCCACAAATCATGAGCCCTTCTCAGCTACCGTGGACGTAGTCTCCTTGGAAGTAGGGATTCTGTCCGCCCCCAGCAGGATCCCACCCTCACCTCCCGAACTAATGCACCTCTCTATGCTCTCCTTAGGGAGTGATGGTGTGTGTCACCACCCACCCCCAGATATTAATGGCAGTTACCCCGGAGAGTGAGGGCCTCGTCACAAAAGGCGATGGCTGGTTCCTCAAGATGATGAGAGACCTCTTTCCAGCCAGTGTCCATACAGCTGTCCCCAGGCAGTGGCAGCGTGACACATTCTCCCCTCGCAGGCAGCAGTGTCATAGACCCCACAGCTCCCAAGGGGGAAGGCATGCCTCAGTCCGCGCTAGCGCTTTTGCTCTCTCTCTCCTTCATCCCCCGCAATGGTACCTCACCTTCCCTTCATTGAGGGTCCCCCCGATGCTGATGCGCACCCTAATGCCACCCTCTCCTCACCCTCCGTCTCCGGGGGGTGTGAGAGCGAGTGCAGGGCACGGGGGTCGCATTTACCACCCGGCATTTCTCTCCCTCCGGAGCCCAAGCGCCGGCACTTCCCGATAGGTGCAGGCAGGTCCTGGGGGGGGCACCCCGCAGCCCCGCGAGGGGCTCCCTACCGTCCCTCCCGTCCCCCCGAGCCGCCTGCAGTGCGTACCCCGTCGGCGGCAGTCTTTTCCCCGCTCCCGGTCCCGTTTTCGTTTAGCGGAGATCACTTCGAGATGGCAAACGTACGAGGAGAATTTCCCCTATTAAAAAAAAAAAATAGGGGGTGGCGGGCGAAAAAGCCAGCGGAGGTTAGTTTAGAGCGCTGGGATTAATGGTCTGTGCTAGTTTCAAGCGCTCATAAAACGGCCTGAAGGATGCTATTTTGCTGCAGTCTGGGTTATTTCAGCCCACAGTTGCACAACAAACCATTTAAACATTTCAACACAAAACAGATTCCATTGTTGGGCTGCACATTAAAAAGTGTTATTCGCTTTGAAGTTTTTGTCTAATGGCTCTAAACTGAAAGAAAATGTTTTCCTATTACTTAATTCAATCATAGCGAAGAGGCTTGGTAAAAAGCCCACGGATTTTGCCCAAAGTGTGACAGAGTTCTCTTTGTGTTTGCTTATCCTCTGCTGTCACACAGTTTAATTCGCCTCTCTTTATCTGGCATTCAAAACTTTCTTCAATGACATTCAATAAGGTCCAGCGGCTGGAAAAAAAAACTGGTTATTTTTTTGGATATTCTTTCCCAGTAGCTTTGGGCTTGGTGTGCATTCAGGAGCTGTTAACCCTTTGCCTCCCTGCGGCTCGGAGCCCTGGGGTTCAGCCCCTGGGCAGCGGGAATCCCTAGGGCTGAGGCTGAATCAGCCCCCCCTCGGTGGCTGGCCACTTCTCAGCGGGGAGAGATGCCCCTTCCCGGGTGCCAGCTCCGGGGGAAAATGCTTTAAATTACCAGTTCCTTAAAAACAAAACAAAACAAAACAAAACAAAACAAAACCCCTTTAACGCTTTCAGGGGAAGGACACTTGGAAATCCTTTCTAAATCATTGCGGGACTGAGTTTTTACTAGCATTCGTTTTTGTTCGTTCCGTATTTTTCACCATTTATTTGTGCACATACGTAGATTTCTAGGCTCGGGCATCAACAGTATCTCGGCAAAACTCCCACAGATTTCAGTGAGAAATGCGACTGCAGGCAAGAACAGCCTCTGTCCAAGCCAGAGACACGGGGTTACACTGCTTCCGAGGCTTTTCCTTCCGTTCATTTAAAAAAAGCCCATTTGGTTTTGAGGCGGGCAGGTTACTGTAGGGAGAAATCTCCCCACAATTTGACGGGAGTCGGCGGGTGCGTTTGTCTTTTTTTCCCGTATATCGGACGGGAAGATCGGAGAAGAAAATGTATCCTGATTAATATTTTTTTTTCTTATTTGTTAGCATTCCTTATTCACCTACAAAATCAACACGCTGCAGGGAGCCCATCGCCGGGAGCTCCTGCGCGGACGCCGTGCCGCTGCGCGGGGAAGCGCCGGTGCGCGTTAGCTCAGATGAACGCGCAGAAATTAGCTTTAGACCCCGCTGGGAGTTTTGCAGATCCCTGTGCTAAGACATCCAGACACCGCCGGTGTGTTTACGCTAAATCTCATCGTAGGGGAGAAAGAAGCCGTTTCCCTGTCGGTCCCCGCAGCCCCAGGGACTTCCCGGCGCACTTGTGCGCGGCGCGGGCGGTGCGGGGCCGGGGCTGGGGCCGGGGCCGCCGCACGTGGAGCGGGACGGTGCGATGGCCGGTGTTACCGCTAAAACCGGGCAGAGGGACCAGGAATAAAGAGGTGCGGAGCGTGCCGAGCGCCTCTTCTCCCTCCGCTTAGGCGCTCGCCGTGAGTGCCGCCGACACGGAGAGGTGTCTGTGTGTCGGGGTTTCTATACCCGCACCAGCACACCCGCGCTGCTTGTGGCTCTCCGTGGCCGTTACCCGTGCCCAGGGGCCCACGCAGGGGCCGGGCGGATGTGCCCGCCGGTGGAGCACCGGCTGGCGCATCTCGGTGGCCGGGGGTCTCGCCCGACGGCGGCCACAGCAATAAGCGGCAGGTCCCGGCACCGGGCTGGGAACAATGACGCGGGTTTGGGGACGGCGGCGGGCGCGGTAACGGGGACGGAGGAGCCCGGCGGCGAGGGGAGAGAGTGAGGCCGGCGGAGCTGGGGGGCCGACCTGGTGCCACAGGTGGGAAAGGCGCCGGGGGGCTGGCAAGGGAAGCTGGCGCCGGCGGAGAGCGCGGCTGCAGCCGGCAAAATAAACAAGGGGGAGCGGGCTGAAAGCTGGGCTGAAAGCGAAGGAGAACGATAAAGAGAAAGAAAAGAATATTAAATCGCGAGAGAATGAGAAAATAACCCCGCCAAAGGGAGAGGAGGGGAGAGGCCGCCTGCTACGGCGTGGGTGGGGTCGACAAGAATAGAGTACATTATGCAGTTCATTTAGTTAACAAGGGAAATAATGAGGGAGCGTGCGGCGTGAATGCCAAGAGAAGAGGCACAGAAAGCCTATTGAGCGCCCCGGCGCCGCCATCACATGGCGCGGGCGCTATTTAAAGCGGGCGGGCGGGAGCCGTTCAGCACCACTCGGGCTGGCCAGCGGCGCTGCGCGGGCGCTGCGCGGGTGCTGCGCGGGCGCTGCGCGGGGCCATGCCGCGCTCTTTCCTGGTGGACTCGCTGGTGCTGCGGGAGGCGGGCGAGAAGAAGGGCGAGGGCAGCCCGCCGCCGCCGCTCTTCCCCTACGCCGTGCACCCCTCGCACCCGCTGCCCGGGCTGCCGGCCGGCGCCTGCCACGCTGGCAAGGCCGGGCTGCTCTGCGTCTGCCCGCTCTGTGTCACCGCCTCCCAGCTGCACCCGCCGCCGCCCGCCATCCCCCTCATCAAGGCCTCCTTCCCCCCCTTCGGCTCCCAGTACTGCCACTCGCCCCTGGCCCGCCAGCAGCACTCCGTCTCCGCCGTCAGCGTCGGGCACGCACCGGCGCTATACCAGGGCGCCTACCCGCTGCCCGACCCCCGGCAGTTCCACTGCATCTCCGTGGGTAAGGGGGGCACGCGTGGGGTGGGGTGGGGGGGCGCACGCCTGCATGCTAACTGTGGTCCCTGCGGGGAGGTGATGAGGATCCCGGGGCGGGGGGGGAGAGGCAGGACCAGGCACACGGGGCGGGGTGTCCCTGCCCTGCGTCCGCAGGCTGGACGGGGAGTCCCGGCACCTCTCTCTGCNCGGGGCGGGCGGCGGCGGGTCCGGCAGGCCCTGACGGTGCGCCCCGCTCCGCTCCGCAGACAGCACGTCCAGCCAGCTGCCCAGCAGCAAGCGGATGCGCACCGCCTTCACCAGCACGCAGCTCCTGGAGCTGGAGAGGGAGTTCGCCTCCAACATGTACCTCTCCCGGCTGCGGCGAATCGAGATCGCCACCTACCTGAACCTCTCCGAGAAGCAGGTGAAGATCTGGTTCCAGAACCGACGGGTCAAGCACAAGAAAGAAGGCAAAAGCAGCTCCCACAGGGGCGGGGGGGGCGGCCACAGCTGCAAATGCTCGTCCCTTTCCACCACCAAGTGCTCGGAAGACGACGAGGACTTGCGCATGTCTCCGTCCTCCTCGGGGAAGGACGACAGAGGCCTCGCAGTCACCCCCTAGCCCCCCGACGCCCACCCTGGCTCCCCAGGAACTGTGGCGAGAGCAGGAGGGGGAGTCCTGCCTGCTCCAGTGCTGACATGCAGCCGAAGGATTTTATACCGTTTTGTATAATCTGTGTAATTTACAAAGGACTTTATCACCTTTCTAGACCCCCGGCCCGTGGAGGCGGGTGTCCGTGCGCTCTGTTGTAAATAAACTGCTCCCTAGGACCCCAGACGTCCCCCAGTAGTGCTGTCTCACTTGTCTCCCCGCAGGCACAGCCCCGGGGCCGGGAGGCTCCTCGCCGACCTCGCCGCGCTCCGAGCCAGGCGCGGATGCTGCGCGGCGGCGGGCCGTGCGGGCCGCCTGGAGGGATGCTGCCCCGGGGGTCCCTCCGGTAACTCGGCGGTGTCCGAAAGCCGGCGGACGGCGAGGGTCGGGGGCTGTTTAGGTTATGATCTTTTTGTTTTTCTTTTTTTTTCTTTCTAAAATTGTTCTCGCTTTTGTTTTCACTTCGCCGCTGCCGGGCGCGCCGCTGTGGTTGTACCGTTTCGTCCCCTCCCTCCCCCCGGGAGATATTTATTTATTTATTTATGTGCAGAGAAATGACGATGGCGATGATAATAATGATGATGATGATGATAATAAAAGCTCGTTGGTGGTTTATTTCCCTCCTCTCACGTAGAAAGCAGCCGCTCGGTGTCCGCGGGCTTGCGCCGGGAGCACCGTCGCTCTCCTTCCTTCTCCGCCGTAGCCCGGCCCCGGGACTCGCCCGCCCCGGCGAAGGCGGATGGCGGGGACTCCCCCTTTCTCCGGGCTGCGCTGAAGGTACGGGGTGTGCGGGGGACCCCTGCCCCCTGTCTCAGGGGCTCTCTCGGTCCTCCCCGCGAAGCTAAAGGTCGGGCTGGAGCCCGGCTCGGCTGAACATCTTTCCCTTCCCCTCACGCCTCCCTTCCCATTCGCAAGTCTGCGGGAGAGAGATATGCCGTTTGCACACACCTGTACGTACGGCTATAGGTGAATTCAAACACGCGGCTGGGCTCGGCTCCTCTCTCCAGGTGCCCGCCGCCGCTACCCGGGAAGGGCGGACCCGGCTTCCCGCTAACCCGCCGGGGCTGGGGCCGGGGCCGGGGCCGGTGCTGGCCCTGCTGGAGCTCCCGCCTGCATCGCCGCCGGGCCCCGGCAGCCCCGCTCCGGCCTCGTAGCCTCCCGGCAGCGCTTTGCCGTCGAGGAAGCGGAGCGCTTGCTTTTACGCGCGGCTTCTCGGTGGAGAGCCCCGGCGGAGAAGCAGCCTGCAGGTCCCGCAGCCCCCGGGGGTGCCAAACGCGGGGCCGCGGCGGCATCTGCCCCCCGAGGGTGCGGGACCGCCGGGGCTCCGCGCTCCCGCCGCCGCTCCGTTTGGGCAGGAAAAGGCCCTTTGTGCCGGGACCCCCACTCCCTTCGGGCTCACGGGGACGCGCTCTCCGGTGGCCTGCAGCGGCCGTCCCTGCACCGGCAGCCGATGCCTGGGGTCTCCCCCTGGGGCCACAGAGCGCACCACCTGGCCCGGCGGGTTTCATGCCCTGCAGCCTGGGGAATGTGCTTGGGTCCCTGAGCTGCCCATCGGTCCCTCCCCGCACCAGGACGGGACCTGCTTTTCATCCCAGCGCAGGTCCGAAATAACCGAGGCCACAAGGAAGAGCCAGCAATGGAGATGTCATCCCTCCCAGGAAATCCCCGTGGAGAAGGTCCACACAGCTCCACACATGGGCTGTTGTGGGTGTGGGATCCCCGGGCACCGAGGGTGAAGGTAGAGCTGGTAAAATTGCCACTGCTGGGACAGCCTCAAGTCCTGTCCGTAAAACAAAAGTGTCATTCTCTGCCCTTCCCGGGTCCCTGCAGCTCCTTGTACAGCTGTGGGGCTGGGACACCTACAGGCTCTTACAGCTCCATCCCACGGGTGAGTGGAGAGCATGACCCTGCAGACCATGGCGCACTGTGGACCTCTCTGGACACCCCAGGATGATGTGAGCTGGGAGGAGGGTGGCACGGCTGAGGACGTGGCAGTGCAGGACAGGCACAAGGCAGTACCCATGCCCTGCTGCGACTGTCCTGATTGTGTTCCCCCGGCTGGAAGGTGGCAAGGGCTTGGTGATACTAGGCGGGTGCCACACCACCAAGTTTGGGACATGTGGACAAAATATTTGGGCTGCTCCTCTCCTTGGTGGCCTGCCTTCACCCACTGCCTTCCGTGACCCTTAGACCTCTGGCTTCTCCCTCCTTGCTTCCTCCTCTGCTGGCTCCCCCACATCACCCGGCTGAGATGGGACAGACAGGCAAGCTGGTGGTTAGGACACTCTGTGGGCAGCATCTTTCTGGCTCCTTTTCCCATGGCTGTTGGGGATGAACTTGGCAGACAAGGGATCAAAGCCTGACCTTGCTACAAGAGTCAGTCAGTCTTTACTGGTGCTTGGTCCCGTCATGTTCCCTGTGTGTCCTTCCCCAGTGGCCCAATTCCAACAGGGAAGACCCCTCAGGGGACCCTAATTGGCTCAGCAGGGCCCTGCAGCCTCTCCAGCCCTAGCCTCCCTTCCTGCCCACATTTACCAGACTCATTTTGAAAAGTCATTGCAACATAGAGAGACAGAAACAGCCTAACGCAGGTTTACCAAGGGGTCTGGCATTCTCATAAACAGGGCTCTGGCAATGAAGTCAATGAACATCTGTAGGGGGTGGGGGGTGCGTGTGTGCTCCTTGTGCCTGTTCAGCAGCATGGGTTTGAGCCAGCTGGCTGGCAGCGGGATGTGAGGAACACCAATTCTGGGCATTGAGTGCTATTATTGAAGTGCTGTTGTGGCAGTTGTGTTGAAACTCTCGACATCCTTGTCCGCCAGCACATTCCCACCATCTCTCTAGTCCTTCATGGCACAAGCACTGATATAAAAAACATCTGTCTCCTCACGCTCCTGTTTTGGGGCTGAGCGGAGGCAGCCAGGGATAGTTTTTCTCCCTTGTAGTAGGGATGATGAGGCAGTGGCACTGCCCACCCAGCTCCTCGCTCACCCTGAAACCCGGGCAGCAGCATGCCGGCACCTGAGGGACAAACAGGTTTTGTCCTGCGGGATTGGAGCTGCTGGGCTTCTTCTGGGGAGCAGCTAGGAGACTTTCTGGGTGTGCAGATACAAATTCACTAGTGCATCCTCACTGCAGGTACAGGGGCTGTGGGCTGCGAGGCAGCATCTTGCAGTGATGCTGTCCCAGTGGGTGCACACATTACGGAGAGTGTGCACACACACGTGCCTGTGTCCTTTATGGACTGAGTTTGTCAGCCAGACAATTTAGGACTAATCCTCGGCCCTAAAAGGTAGCTCATATATGTAAAGTAGCAAAGAGAATTCCCCCATATGGTATAATTTTGTCTGAACAGCAGTAGAGTATCACAATGGATGCCCCCAACAAGACAGTATTAATATTCTCCGATACACGCTGGCCTCTGCTGCAGACCCTGTGTACCTTGCAAAGCCCAGTGGGGCTCTCAGTGCACTTGACAGTCATTATGCCACATCCACATGCAGAGATAATCCCTCCTTAGTTGGGCATTTTTCTAATTTAGTGAGAAATCATTACAGCAAATGCTCAGAGTGTCATTTTCAAGGACTCTGGGGTTGGGCAAATTAAAGTAATTTTGCTGTGGGAAGAGTGTGGGCACCTCTGCTAAAGCGAATGTCATAACACGCCAATTTTCAACTTTCTCTAGCATTTTGACGGCAGGTTTCTGAAAGTTGCTTAAGCATTTTAGCATCTAAAATGCCCAGTATCTCCTGATTGTGACGGGAACCACATTTGCAAATCCACAAAGAGTGTTTGAATGTTTTCCAGCATATACTTTTTTGACCATATTTCTACCTAGAAGTCAAATTATTTCTGCTCTAGCATGCAGAGAGGAGACTCTTTGGATGATATTGAGGCTTTAAAGACTGTGTCACAGAACACAGCTGGCTGTCCTGGCAGGGGAAGGAGGACAGAGGACGATGCTGGTGTTTGGGGTTCCCCTTTCCACCTGTTGGTATTGCTGAGTGTGGGTGTCCCACACCCCATCCCATCACATACGCAGCCGCTCTCCCTTCACCAGTCCAGACACAAAACGTGAACATAAGAAATGATGCACACCTGGAAAAAACAAAGGTTTGGAATGAAGGAGCTTTTCAACACTGAATACCAGCTATCATAATATTAATTTGCATTATTTGGCTTTTATAGTTATGTGATTTTGATTTTTATCCCTAGACCTCACTTCATTCCACACAAAGACTGCATCAAATAGACTTATGGTTGAAAGCATGTATTGGTTATTTTAAGGGTTGTTGCTCTTAGCCACAAAACGAATATTATTAACCCAGGAACTTCGTAATTCAGTTTATCTGCAGTTAAAATATCTACACAGTGTCAACTCTGAGCTGGCCCCATGGATCTGGAATAGCGTTCGGCGTAAATGGACTGCTTCTGCTTTGAAACAACATCACATCAGGTGTAGCTGGGTGTTTCTTTCACTCTTGTTTACTTGGAATGAATCTTACCTACGAATTTACTGGGATAACAAGGCTTCATTTTTAATCCTTAAGTTCCTGAGAGAGGCTATGAAATTTGATTCTGTAATGACGATATTATTTTGTCCATGAATGTCATTACTTTAAAATATACGTGGGTGTTAACTAAAGACTCTAAATAAAATGTTTTTGTATGATATTCCTAATAATTTGAAGACATGTAGCTATTGCTCAATTACATTAATTTTGTAAGTGTTTTTGCTATGAACACAAAGTACTCGTTTATCAGGATGTAATTATGCAAGATCAGAAGATCTCCTAGGATACTGACACTGATGATGACAGCAAATGCCTGGGCCTATTGCTTAATGTGTCTGTAGCTAGACAGGAGTCACTGCCTGGTGCTGGACAGCTAACTACTCTGGAAGTACCCTATATACTCTATATACTATATAATCCATATATACTATAGCATATATAAATAGATAAAAAAACAACAACAAAAAAAAGTAAAAGAAGTAGTAGCAATGATCATAAACAGCAAAAAAAAAAAAATCTTCATTCTTAAGTTTGCTATATCCCCTCTCTCATTCTGCTGCAACTTTCTCAAATTTCCCTTTTCCCTCTTGACATTTTCTGTTAGGCTTGTTCCCAACAAAGGACACATGGAAAAGAGTAGATTTTCATCATATATTTATTACCAGTCTATATAGACCAAATTGGAAAAACACAAAATAATCTCAGGATGGACCCAAAATGTGCCTTGGGGACAGTCGCTCCTGTCAAACCTGTGTCTATTCTCTTCCTCAGCCTTAGCTTTCCAATTATTAAAAGTATTAGCATCAGTCACAGGCTATGAATACTTTATTTAAGCACTTTGCAGCCAGATGGGTAGTGGCTCCCATGCTTAAACATATGTGCGTATTAGCGGGTGGGAGTATCTGGTCTGGATTGGCCTCCAGTTGCTGCTCCAGAAAGACCTGGGTCTGCTGCAGGTAGGTCCTTTCTGGCAGTCTGGTGAGGATGTCAGATACCCTAGCACATCTAAAATACCATTAGGCACACAAAATGGTTCTTGGCAGGAGAATTTATACCTGAAGCACAAGGGGAACTAACAGATACAGACAGATTGCTGGAGAGAACACATGGTAGCAGTGACTGCTGGTGCAAATATAGCTGGATGTAGCTTGATTTAAAAAGATTTACATATCCTGTGGGGAGGTCTAACTGCCTCTACTTGACTGACCCTGGCCTGGGTAGGCTACAAAACTGTGCAGTGTCTTAGCTGACACTTGCTTTTTTTAAGAAACCCCTTCCCAGTCAATGCTCGGGTAAATACCAAAGAATACCGGATGATCCATACAGACCTGCAAGACACGCGTATGGGCATTTGGGTGGTTTGTAGTGAGCAAGGCAGAGCAGAAGAATTAGGCAGAGAGTATAGGATGGTAAAATGTATGTTTGCGTATTGTTTGGGGTTTTTTCAAAGGGGGTTTACCCAGAGGAAATCCACTGGAATCAGTAACTCAGGTGAGAAAGTATCTCCACAAGCCAGGTGATGCAAGGGAGGTACAGGGACTGAATCAGGCAGAGAGGCTGTGACCTGAAGAGTGACAAAAATATGTACCTGGGAGCTGTCTCATTCAGTCTGCTCTCTGACCTTCACACCAGACAAGACTCTTTCAGATCACCGCTGTCTCTTTACTGGTGTCCACATCTTGATGACTATACAGGGGGAGGTAGAGTGTCAGAAGGGCTCCTGACCTGCAATGGTTGCTGATAGGAGTGACAACTGGGATGGTGAGGATGCAGAAGATGATGGGCACATATCTGATCAGGGAAGGGTGTCCCAGACTTGTTCCAAGGTTGTGCTGGAGCAATTAACTCTGTCATTTTGCTGACTTGCTCCTCTCCAAGCTCACAAAAGCCTGCCTGGTTTGAAGGGGGACACAACACATGATCTGATCATGCTGCTTTGCTACAGAGCAATATTCAGGTTGGAAAGAAAAGTAATGCTACATCAGATATGCCTATTTTATTGGAGAGGTGGCTTTCCAGCTCATGCTTGGCATGAATTGCTGCCTGTCTGCTTGACATATGCTGATCTGGAAGTAATGTTAGAGCCTGGAGGTAGCCACAGAGATGCCTGGTCTGTAAAGGCTGTCCTGCTGAGCAAGCTGTCTACATCTGATGTGAATTGTCTCCTGAGTCTACTCTTGTGGTCTCAGCTATGAGCAGTATATGGGATTGCAGAACCATTATAGCAGACACAGAAATGTTAACATGCCTTAACGTAAAGTCAGCTGGAGTCCCAGAGGTTCACAGAATCCGCAAAAGATATTTATCTCCCATGCTACCATGGCAAATCCGAATTTTCTTAAGTGCCCAAGCTGGGAGGACACCCCACTGTACGAGGTGGTAGGTAAGTGAAAGTTGGTGACGTGGGAAACTCCTGTCCTCAGTTCCTAGGTGTCAAGATGATCTCTTGAGCAAGAGTAGCCCTCAGCCTAGCTGTGCTATGGGCACAGAGGAGAGACAAGGCAGCTGGAGAGTTGCCATTGTCACACCTGCTGGACCTCATGCCTTCTACCTAGGTGCCTGTGACTGCAGTGAAATGGTCCTGACGGTGTCTGCTGCCTGCCTGAGTCCTACCCTGACCCAATTCAGGGCTGGTTTATCATCTCCTGACCCAGATCCCAGCTGCTCCAGCACCCCCAAAAGCCTGCTCTGCTCCTGCACATCTGCTTAGCATCACCTCCAGGGCTTCCGGTCCCCCTCGCACTGACTGGTGACATCCCCACCTCCCTGGCTGACCCCAGCTCCAGCGTTGCATGCTCTCAGCCATTTTCTCCCATCATTCACAATTCTTCCCCCAGTTTCTGTCTTGTCCCCAGGCCCCGTCCTTCCAGAGACCTTCTGGGGCTCTGTTTCACTCCCAGACCTGCCTGCACAACTGTTGAAGACAACACTCAGCTTGCCAGCAGTGGTGAACAAGCAGAGCTTCATTCAGTGCAGAGGACCCACATCAATTTATACCAGCTGAATCTGGGTGCATCACTCACTGTCACACTGGCTTCCCTGTACACAGAGTCCCAGCGCAGCTTTCCATGCACCCCTCTGACCCACCAGCTCCTCCCAGCCAGCACCACCTTCACCCCACACACCCATCCTGGCCCTTCTGTAGCATTGCCAGCTCACACAGCCAAGCTGAATCCGCATCGTGACTGTTCTCTCTTCTTCTACTAACCTAACTTTTCTCACTTCTCCATGTCTTTTTATTTTCCTTTCCTGTATTTCAGTCAATCACCTTTTTAAAAGTTAAGCACATGCTTAAATACTCTGCCGAAACAAGCCCTAGATTTTCTTAGATTGTTTTCCACCCTCTGTTTGATAAATACCCCCCTCCCCATTTCCACAGAACATATGGGGGACATATATCCAGCTCTTACGTTTCATTTTGCACACAGTTGAGGTTACACTTTGTATGAAACATGCTACCAAGAGCGAAGCTCTCTTCTCCTTTTTCTTCCTTTCTTTTTCTTTAGTTAAGCATACGTGTAAAGAAACCTTTCAATGTGTTTGCAGAGCCCGAATACAGTAGAGTGACACAAAGCATTCTGGATATTGCTATGCAAATGACATGCCAAGAATGTTTAGACTGTACCTTGAAGCAGTAAACAAGTTGATTGTCATGGTGTCATGGTAACTAGAGCTGGATCTGCTTCATACGAATGAGGTCCCAACCTTCGTTTTTATTTGGATTGCTAAAGCAACTCAGTAGTCCAAAGCTCATCACCCTTTTGGTCCTCTGGAGAGCCAGAGGTACAAGAAATGGCCTCATGCATTGGGAGACCATTTAAAATGAAACAATGAGCTACTCTGACACACAACTTGAGGTCACCGAGGATATTCAAACGTACACGGATCCGAGTTGGGTGATCTGTGAGATGCTGTCAATGCCACGGGGATTTGCCATGTGCCCAGGGCAGCATTGCTCTCCCACCGGTATAGTTACAATCTGCAGAGATGGTATTTGGGGGCGAGAAAGCTTGGTTTTTTAAACCATCGAACTGCTCCCATCTCACAAAAGTGTGGAAGCTGGAAAAGGCAGATGGGTCTGTAGGATCAAGATCTCAGACTGCTGGGCAGCAGCTTGTATAGCCCAGTTGATACATGATTTCTTGCCAAGTAGAGGTGTGACCATGTCCTTGGTCTTGACTCAGCCACCCTTCCCTGGGTAGCGGGGAAGCTTTCTAATGCCACAGGAGAGTCACATTGATGACTTAGAGATTACAGAGTCATTTTCCTAACCTTGTAACTCAGGGCTGAAATATTCCAGGCTCTGATGAGCCACCTCATTTACCAGTGTCAATGCATTCTTGGAAATTGCTCATCCAAGCTGAGCCACCACAGGTTTGGCATCTCCAAACAGAAGATGCTTTCACAGACCAAACCAGCAACATCATCCTGCTTTACAAAATAAACTTACTAGAGTTTCCTCAATGGCTGTGGCAACATAAGCTTGAGACTAAGAAAGTCTCCTTACACCAAGCACTCAAAACCCACCTTTTTTGAAGAGCCATGTGCTGAATGATAAGTGCCAGCTGATCTCAGAGCAGCAATTTGGCAGAAGAATTTGCTCTTTTTGCACTGCAGGTCTGGGCTTTAAGGGGGATCACAGAGCTGTTGAGCCAGCCTGGTACAGACCACAGGGACTGACCCGGGACTCAGCTTGCTGCCTCTCTCTGTTGATTCTTCAAACCCACACTGTTGCCAAACAGGAGAAGCAGAAGAGCAACTATACTGGGTCAAGCCAAAGGTCCATCCTGCCTCTGGCAGTGGGCAAGCGCAGAGGTCTAGGGGCGACTGCAAGGAACAGGTCTGATATATGTGATATTTTTTCCAGCCTCCATTTGCAGCTTAGGTAGCTTCTGAGGTTTTCTATGAAATCTCAATGAACATGTCATCCGTGACTGTGTTCTGTATCCTGGAACCCATGTAACTTTTCATCACCTATAAACTTTCCAGTCTGCGTGGTTTCAACAGAAACTCACTAGGTCAATAATAGGATGGGAATTCTCCCACCAGCTGTACAACATACCTTCTGATCAGACTAGCATCTAATAAAACAAAATAACATAGTGTACAAAGGCAAACAAGAAGTTTCTTGTGCTGGAGGGTTTCTTTTAACCCTTTGGAACCCTCTGTTATGATTCCTAGCAGATTCAAATTGATGAAAGGCCAGCTAAGCTGGAAAATGCCACTGAGCAGCCCATAAATTCATGATATGTGTGTTCTTGAAGTGTCCAGCATCAGATGTTGACTCTTACCATGGCTTTGCAGGCACTTGAGGCTGGGGTGGGGGAGAGTGGTTGGTAAGGTCAGGAGCTCAAAGTCTAGAGTCAGCTAGAGAACATCAGACAAACTAAAATATTAATCTCTCAAAGGAAGATAAAATGGCAAAGAACCAAGACCCAAATAGCCAGCTAAAATATGAGATCATTTGCTTTACTGCTTACTTGTCAAGGAGGTGTTCAGAAGCAGTGGGGACAGGTAGAAGTCCCCTCCTGTGTTGCTGAGTGCAGCCATGGCACAGCAAAATCCACCAGCACAGGGGCAGCCTCCACCTATCTGGGAGGGAAGTGAATTGTTTAATGCATGTTGGAAGGTACTTAAAAATGAACCTTTCAAAACACAGGGCACAGAAGGAGAATCCTTCATATGCTGCGAAGTGTGTGAGCTCCTCAGCAGTGCACCACAGCCATCTCACATTGCCTTACCTGCTATGCATTGGGCTCTTCTCCTCTGCGCTTGCGTTGGCTTGAGATGCTACACCCCACAGTCCTGTTCCATCTCTGGTTACCTGATGTGACCTTCAACAATCTGTCTGAACCACTCACATGCAGCTCCCTAACTCATGGCATCAATAAGAGGATGGGAATCCTTCCACCAGCTGCAGGGCCTGCACCAAAGACATACTGCAGCTACTTGGCCAGATCCCCCTGCCCAGAGTCAGGGCAGAGGAGCAAGCACTGGATGGTAGGAGTTATCTCCTGCTGCAGGACACGTCTCAGCCAGGCCAGCTGAATCAGGCCCTGAAAACCTTTGCCACAAAGGCAGTCTAGAGAGATCAGCTCCAGTGTAGTTGAATGCACTCTCAATACTGGGGCAGGGGGCAGGAGAGCCCCTGAGGATTCCCTGCTCACTGAGCTAACCCCTGCACTTATGCAGCTGCACATAAGCATCTCGGTTAAGGAAATCAGAGGCAGCAGGCACTGAAGAGCAGCTGTGACAGGGTGTGGAGGGCAAACATCTTCAGCTGGATGCAAAGGGGGGGACTGAACATATGTGGTGGTTTTGTCTGGGATAGAGTTAATTTTCTTCATAGTAGTAGTAGCTAGTATGGGGCTATGTTTTGGATTTGTGCTGGTAACAGCGTTGATAACACAGGGATGTATTAGTTATTGCTGAGCAGTGCTTACACAGAGTCAAGGCCTTTTCTGCTCCTCACCCTACCCCACCAGCGAGTAGGCTAGGGGTGCACAAGAAGTTCGGAGGGGACACAGCTGGGACAGCTGACCCCAACTGACCAAAGGGATATTCCATACCATATGACGTCATGCTCAGCATGTAAAGCTGGGGGAAGAGGAAGGAAGGGTTTGGAGTTATGGTGTTTTGTCTTCCCAAGTAACCATTACATGTGATGGAGCCCTGCTTTCCTGGAGATGGCTGAACACCTGCCTGCCAGTGAGAAGTAGTGACTGAATTCCTTGTTTTGCTTTGCCTGCATGCATGGCTTTTGCTTTACTTATTAAACTGTCTTTATCTCAACCCACAAGTTTTCTCACTTTTAGTCTTCCAATTCTCTCCCCCATCCCACTGGGGGGGAGTGAGCGAGCGGCTGTGTGGTGCTCAGTTACCGGCTGGGGTTAAACCACAACAGCGTATTCCAAGCAGGGTGAACCAATTTCAAGGCCGGTGTAAGCCTATTCAGCAGTGCAAGGCAGACCAGAAAGAGATCCAGAGGAAGAATCTCCAGGGCTGTGAAATGAGCATGTCCACCCCGGTCCTGCCCTTCCTGCCCATCTCCAGGCCTATGGGAATGAGCATGTGACCAGGGAATTTTTATTCCCTATCGCTCATCGGGTGCTGCAAGGTCTCCTTGGAAGTAGCTCACGGGAAGTATGAGCACCTACAGATTTACCCCAATCATCTAAACCCATTACTGAGGGCAATTCTACTGCTGCCAGGGACCAGGTGCCTACATCTGATTAACTGACTACAAAATGTCTTCTCTGGCACTCTTGATGCTGAAGCCTAGCAAAGCCTCTTACAGTCTTCACAAACTCACCAGTGGGGAAGTCCTCATTCCTTGCTCAAACACTGCTTTTCCTGAAGCAGAATTTGGACACTGCTCTATCTGATGGGTGCAGTTTTAGATGGTTCAGCAAATACAGTAGAACCATCAATGCTGTATTCAGCAGTGTTGAGGTAGGCACCAGAGCCCAGATCAGCTAGAGAGAGAGCTGGAGGGTCATATGTCCCCTCCGCTACACACTCCAGGCTGCTCAGTGGATCTGTGGAGCCATCCTCTGGGAGATGCTGACTCCAGCTAGAAACTCTGTTTACACAGTAGCATCACAAGTGTGCGGAATTGAAGTCAGCAGCTGATCCTAAAAAGCGCTTTTGGGTTGCTCATCCATGAGCTGAGCAGACTGAAAAGCAGGGTGGTGTTTGTGTGCATAAATACTTCCAGGTGGATATGTCACACTTTTCCACTGAGATTGGAAGATCTCTTTGGCCAGCTCCTTCTCTAAATCTGCAATTGGTGCATCTCCAGGGAGGGAGAAAACAACAACTTAGCTCTCAGTGAAAAGACGCCCTTAAAGCACATTCTGGCTGGCAGAAGTTCCCATTTGCGATCAAGCTCTTACCTGTCCAAGTGCTACTAAATACACAGCAGTCTCAGTGTTCAAGCTGCCAGCTGTCAACTTTCCTCACCTGTTGCATTACCACAACAGCTCCACTGAGATTTGAGCATCAAGCAGTGAGCAGGTGATATGAATACCTTTTCTGTCTGAGGACACAGCCCAAGGCATTTTCTCCAAGGAGAAGTACGTTTCTTTCTTCATTCATATTAACTAGTCCAGAGTAACTCAGAACAGCTGGCAAGCCCTCTCCACCAGTGACTTCATGGACTTCTTTTTTGGCCACATTACCTTTGCATGGTGCTGCATTGTTGGTCCAGCTGTAGGTTGTCCCATGGGTTGGTGTCAGCATCCAGCGGCCCATCTGGGCACATCGCACGTGTGTGCCATGGCTGAGGTCAGACCCCTCTGAAGGCTTCCTGGGAGGTGCTCCCTGCCTTTGGGAATCCCTCCTCTGCTTGGTACGGGTGTATTTGTGGGGCCATGTGTCAGCCTGCAGGGATCATTTGCTACCTTCTAAATCCCAGGGAGATGCTCCAGGTGGCAGATCTTCAGAGCTCACAGTGTGAGCTGGCCAGACCAGGCAGGTTGGATGTTCTCCCTCCTTGACTTGCCCAAGGTGCTGGTCTGCTTTATCCCTGACTGCATTTCAAGCAGTATCTCCATGCTCTGTCTCTGGCTGCTCCTGAGCCCTTCGAAGCTTCCAGAAATACACCACCAGTACCATGTCTGCCACCAGAGCTTTCTTTCCCTGATTCGTGTAACACACTGATCCTGGTGGCCGCATCTCTCCCCTACTGCTGTCTCACGACTCCTTGCACCTTTCCTGCCCCAACTGCCTGGAGCCATCTCTGAACTCTTCTATTCATTGA